>JACMIG010000354.1:9127-34645 GCA_014805385.1 Levipalatum texanum
GTCGGGGGGGGCCTTTTTCGGTTTTTATGGGCGGTGTGGGGTCTCCCGTAAATTTGCAACGGCCCCCCCCCCCCCCCTCACGTCCGATGAAGTCAAAGCCCGAAAACAACCCCTGAGGCATCAACTTCTCTCCTCTTCCCTCTTCCCTCGCCGTAAATCCGACTGATAACAACGGAAGTGATCAGGGGAGAAGGAAGAGGGAGGAAGACCCCAAGGGCATTGTCGCCCTTGCAGAAGACGAGGAAGGGAACAACGCGGAGATCGCCCCCTTAGCTTATTGGCACAATCGGAGGGGTGCCGGCCTCCGGAACATACAAACGCCCCCTCCTCCTTCTGTTAGTTCCGGGCGAAGGGCCACCCCGCCAGGGGGTCAGCCAATATCCGGTAGGTGACCGAAAATCGGAAGACGTGGACCGCAACATTTTCATTTGAGAGAGACACTCGAAAGTGCAGTGTTATCGGGATTCGGAAATGAAAGAGGGCCACTCAGGGGACAGCGAAACAGTAGAGGGACTATGATTCCAAGGAGATCAACTCCATCGAAGAGGGTTGTCTACTGGGCTGTACAACTGACTGTACTTTGAATCTTCGTCCCATGATGATCCAGTCCCCGAGGCCAATTTTCTTTTTTTTAAGTTCCATAACACCCTTGATAAGAAAAAAAGGGCTTATCTACCACGTGAGGAATCCTGCAGACATGCAAGGATGCGAGGGTGGAACCAAGAAAATCCGGGTCTCCTCCCTATAGCCTTCTGCTTGCACATTGCGTGTCGAGCATTCCGGGCAAGGTGGCGTTATTCTCCCAGAAATCGCTTCCTTCCAGGGACAGCGATTCTATTTATGAATTACCTGGAGGCGAGCGGGGGCCACCTATTGTTTTTGCGCAGCCATGTGGAGTAAACCGAGAACAATCAACCAGCTGACAGAAGGGGGGCAGGGGGAAATGAAGGGAACGATTGGGGGTGGAGTAGCTCCGGGAACTGGGGCCTTTTCCACTCTCTCTCTCTCAACTGAACGGATTTTGTGACTACAATCCCGAATGCCTCATACAAAAGATAAAGAAAATAAGGGACACATTTTAAAGGGGACTATGAGGGTCTGATCTCGTGGCAACTGTCCCACTATCGAGGAACTCCCTGAAGATAACAGGAGAAATAAACAAAGGCATATATCACCTCTTCTGCCTCTGTCTGCAGTTGTGAAGAGATACCGGAGGGGAGAAAATTAGTGGCTAGGGAATGACGCTGTTCCCAGTTGATCGCCGATGCTCAATTGCAATTTGGGCGGAGGAGGACACAGACAGGGGAGGGCCTGGGGGAGCATCGAAAAAGCATATTGAAAGTGGCCTGGCACGGGACTCGGGGAAAGTCGGCAATCTGTCACGCTTCCAACAGATATTGTGCCTCCTCCCCAAGGCGTCATTAGAAGAAAGCCTTGATTTACGAGGGAACTAAGGTGGATGTAGTGCTAAATAATTACATCGCAAACTGAAAATACTGTATGAACTGTACACACCCCTCAATGGATTATGCAGAAAATACATCAATCTCTCTTGCGATTCCAGAAATGTTTTCTAAATTGCCTAGCTCTGTCTCTGTACCCTTTGTCAAAGTTGCTCCTAGTTCTTCTCAAAGTCATCCTTCCCGAAGCCGACTAATCATGGGCATTTCTCAACAGGCTTCGACCGGAAAGCAGGGCTCAATGATGGGAAGAGGAGTGAATGAATGGGCTCCCATGCATCGCCGTCGAATAACACGATTATTGAACGCAAAGCGAGCTATTGCTCCTTTCGTGATTGTGATCGGCTAGAGTAGACAGCGATTCGCAGAAGGAACAGCCGAATCAGAGTTCATGAGATTGTTCTGCCTTTGTTTACGCTGGCCTCTTTCCCAAAACTCAAAGCCGAGAGGGCCACAATTGTCCATCGTCCAACTTAATCTCCGGCGTATGATGGATAGACGGGAGATGAACTTTCAGAAAAAGCGAAGCACACGCCGCGCTCGAATGTCACGAGACAAAATTTAATAGAGACAGAGTTCAAAATGGCGTAAGTTGGCTAGAGTTTAGTGAGAAGTGAGAGAGAGCAGACAGTTAGAGACAAACTTCAAAATAGTGAAAGAATCGTCTGAAATTGCAGATGCAGATTAGGAATCGGAGCCGCGGGGAGGAGGCAGCGGAGCGCAACGTCGAAGCACTTGCAAGGTCTTTCAACTCTCTTGGATTTCACTTAGCCTCCACCCCCATCTTCTGGACTCCCATCGTTTGTTGTCTGGACGAGCATGTGCCTGGGAGTAGATGGATATACCGTAGCCCAACGTATAGAGGATTATATGGAATCAGGGGCAACCCAAATCGACGATCACTATTCCCTATCGAGAAGAAACAGTTTTCAATGAGAGAAAACAGTCACTGGAGGGCTCTTTAAATTACATGCGTTTTTCATTGTCAGCGTAGACGAAGAAATAGCATCGAAAATTGAGAACAGGCAGTTCTAAATCCATTACCGTAAACCTAATTCTTTTCAGGATCCTCGGCGAGCTGGACGTCACCTGCGACGATGTCAAATCGGACCGAGTGCGCGCACGGATGCATAACATCACCATGTAAGTCATGGAATCTCAAAAGCCACGGTAGTCCGGGATGATCACCCGTAGTGCCCGTCCTGAGCTTGTCCTATTCAAAACAAACGCCAGACAACATGCATTGCATAATTGAATGGAAAGGGGGGAGCGATTTCCACTTGCGCCCCCGTCAGCCGGAGGCGTTGGGACAATATTTTCCGCCCCTTTCCACCCCTCGACCGCAACAAAAGTGGCTCATACTGAACACTTCCGACAAGGGAAAATTCACCCCCCAGTGACCATGGACCAAAAACAATTGCCTCCAACCAAGCGAGAACGGTTTGCACGGACTGTAGGAATAGAGCCAGGCGGGTCCCCATGGTTCAGGCCCGTAATCTAATTGGGGGAAAGGACCACATGGTCCACGCAGTCTATTAAGTGGAGGGAACGTTCCCTATCTCCTCTTTATCTCCTTAGCTTCAAGAGAACACAACTTCTCTTTCCCGCCCGCTGCCGCTCATTCATGCAAACAGAATAACAGCGCAATCAGGGGGTTCCTCTCCCCAGGAGTTCCTCCCCCTCGACTCGAGGTTCCGAGCAGTTCAAGCTCCCTTCCGAGAACAGGTGGGAGGAGAACAAATCATGCAAAGAGGGAAGCGGACCGCTCTTTGAACGAGGAACGAGTGAACTTGCACTTGAACCGTGGACGAGTTGCTGTTATGGCGTTTCCCAGCGCGTTAATAAAGTATTTTCAGTCTAGTGGAGAGCGTTACATATGAGAAGCTTTCGAGCTACGATAATACAGCACCAGAGAAATATGCTCGGAAGTTAAAGGACACAGAAAGAGGGGATAATCCCAGGCTTCAACCAAGCCTGCACTAGCTAACCCTCTCAATTATGGGCAAGTAGGGTTTGTATCATGACGCAAAATATACACAAATGTTCAATAGGGCTAGATAATACAAGGGCTCCGAGCACAGTCTGCCTCCTCTTTAAAGGCCCCCTTTAATTATGGCCAAATAGGGCGAAGTAAGAGGAGCCTTTCACTTCAGGACGGAACCCCGCCGTACCATCCTGTCGCCGACTCTCAGGAGGAGAAGGCACAAGCGGGAAGCGATCATTGAGGAACTCGCCAAGCTCCTCGCCAGTATTGGAGGAGGAGGTGGAGAGGTACGATATATGGTTGGGCGAGAAAACGAGGGGAAGGATGCTCATTTAGAATCAGGAAAGATTTATGGCGAATTTCTGGTATGGCGAACAGCGCATCTTTATTGTAACGGTTCTTTCGCAGTCTTGGTTAGAAACTATGAAGAGTTTCGAACCTACGTTCGAAATTCTGGCATGTTTTGATCGCCGAAAATATCCTCTGTAATGTAGATCAACAGTGCAACGTAAAGGAAATGAGCCTCGTCCCAATGTGTAGTGTCCAGCCCGTCATTTCCACGATTGCTGCGTGGGATGGGAGAGTGACACAGACACCTCTATAATAGAATCCGAAGTGCCAATATGTAGCTGAAGTGTGCACAAAAGTCCGCAAAGTGTTGGATGAAGTATTGGATGTGTTTGAAAGCTTCGGATTCGTATACAATAGAACTCCCCGCCAGAATAAACGAAAACGATTTCGTTGTAGAAAGAGGATGAGACCACGACAACCTCGACATCCACGACGAGCACGACGACGACTCCTCCTCCCTCAACGACATCGACATCGGCTCCGTCGCCACCGACTACTCCCTCCCCCTCAGCGTGGACGACGCAGTCCACCCTCCACCACACCGTAGCCCCCATCTACGAGACCATCGGAAAGCGCCAGAAACTCATCGGTGAGCTCGGAATTAAAAATACGGGACTAAATGTTTCATGACCATCTCCAAGGAAATACCTCGCTATTTTCACCAACTAGAGAGACACGAAAAGAACAACAACACGCATAGAATATGATACGGAACCGCGCCTGCAAATTCTGTGGAACCCACTAGAGTATTCGCCTACCCTCTAGGACATAAGCAAAAGAGCAAGGGTGGGACAATTATGCTCAGGCCCTCCCCGCTGTTCACTGATGAGTCCCAAACCTTTTTGGGGGAACGTTGAAAGATCTCCGCCCTTGAACAGGGAACTTCTTGCCTGACTCAGGGCCGAATTATCTCCCTGGAGAGCGGAAGAGGGTTAGTACGGAAAACAATGGCAGAGTAAATGGCTCGCAGATGCTGTTTTGGTGAACTCACTCGAACTTTGGTCGCCGGGATTCCGGGCCGGGCCCTCCGCGCGCGCCCCCCTCTGCATCCGAGGGCAACGCATTCAGATTAGATCCTGTTTTGAGCAACAGAGGCATCCCGAGAGAGGCAGAGAGCTTGAATAAATACTGGCGTGAAATACGAGGGGTGCCACGTAGTTTTCTCGAGGAATAAGACTAGGCGAAGAATACGGTAGCTAACTGATCTATTCAGACTTCAAACGAAGAGACCAAAGAGACCATGCATTCCCTTGAGAACAAAACGTTGTTAGGAAATAGTGCTTCTGAGGAAAAATAATACGGTAGTAACTCATCTATTCGCATTTACACGAGGATTGATAGACAGGGATATCCCCCGAGAACGAAACGGTGTTTACGCCACACCATTCTTTACTTAATAGTACGGTCGGATTACGATTCCGTCTGATGACGGGGAACCCCCTCCGAAAGATCACAATGCATCTCGATTGCAAGAAAGCAAATAGAACGTAAGGCGTGGGAGTGAAACGGTTCCTTGACGGATTGGGCCGGTTCCTCGTGGGAAGAGAGATCTGCTCATCCATCATCATCGAAACAAGAAAATATTTGGACTGTTACGAGATCTTTCGTATTCTTTTATTCCGGGTGATTCAGTAATAAAAATACTAATTTAGACTTATTTGGAATACAATTGATACCGTCATCGACTACGTCACTCGGAAATCCCTCTCGTTGCAAGACAAGATTCAAGATTGGAGATCGCGAGTCGTTCTGCAGGGCTCCGCTACGATTAATCTCGTGCAATCACGATTCCTTCGTGGCGCCACAAATTGGGAGCGCCGAGTGATAGATGGGGCTGGCCTGTCAGGAGCGCTGCAGGAGGCAACCTAATTCCGGCTTCTCTTCGCGGGCCAAGACGGGTGGTAATTTGGAGCACAGTGATACTGAGCACATGGGGTCCTAATCGGGCATGAAAAGGGATCTCTTCAGTCCTTCCATTGAAAGGAAGCCTTTTCATAAGGGCAGTCCTTGACGGCACTCAGGCCAGAGAGCCGAGTTCCTGGACAGAAATTGGGACTTTGTCAATGATCAGGATAGAAATAGAGCAATGCTCTCAAAGATCAGGATGTTTTCAAGCGTGGGAGGGAAAAGCGTTCAAAGACGTCCACAGCAGAGAAGCTCAATGTGCCGAACATCTTTGGCTTAGTGCAAACAGCGCGAAACGTCTCGGGGGTGAGAGAAAGGAGGAGGGGGCACTTTAAAGTTGTGTATGTGTGTGCCTCTGAATACGTGTACCGTTCACATGTCACACGGGAAAAGACGCAATACAACAGGCGGGATCCTTAAGAACTGTTCCCGAGTGAAGGGACCATTCTCCGAAAAGTGACGAAAAAAGGAACGAATTACGAGAAGACGAGGGTGTGATCTCTTCGGAGAGTTATCCTAACGATGTCTTAGATCCTGTTCGAATAACAACTAGTCAGAAGGCCGAAACGGGACGAAACGAAAAAAAACTGTGTTATTGGAGAGGGTTAAGATGTTCCAAGTTTTTCATGACTTACCCTTTTATTCCAGGTGAGTCCCACGTGGTTCCCTTCGGATGCGATCGCCGAGGTACACAAGAAGACGGGTTCCTTCGTCTCTGCAGTGCCTGCCAATCCATACGACGACTACCCGACACCTTCTTCCCGCCCTTCATCAATGAAGTACCTATAATTCCCTGACCTAACAATGAGAGTGAATTCAGGTCACTTGCGACGAGGACAACGCGTGTCTTTACTTCTATGATTACCGTAAGTGTTCGGAAACGTTACCTTCTCAATCCAAAATGAACTGTGAGACAGGGCTAAAACGTGCATAAATCTATGACTATGAACTAGAAAAATTTTCTTCCCAAAGTGTAGGTTGAAATAGATATGATGACAACTTTTCAGCACACGGAAGATGTAGGCAGAAGCATATGAATTTCGTCGTCCTACGCAATATCGGAACTCCCGAATGCCAGGTTTGCTTACATCCAATGAATTTGACGAGCCTCCCCCCTGAAGGTGTGGCGGAAATTCAATCTGAACGTCCGCGTGTCGTGCGAGTGCTTCGTTGGTAAGTCCATTATGTCCTTGTTTGCGTTCGTGAAACCCGGAAAACATCCTCCTACAGAAGACCAACCTTGTTTCAAAGCACTCGGGACCCATGTGTCCCGAAATTAAATTAAGACGTATTATTCCAGACGAGATGTCCTTCTTCGCCAAATACGTCTGAATCCAACGACCACCGAGGGACCACCGAGGGATCCGAAAATTTCCCCTAACTCTTGTCTGTATCATCAGAGCACAAAACGGTTAAAAATAAACATTAGAAATAGACGTCGTCATAATGAAGCTAGAATTTGAAACGCGTAGTGATTTCCATGTGCCGATAAGTAGTGCCATCACATATGCATAGAACAGGCTAGATTTCGCTTTTCCCATCAGTTCGTTGTGTCTAGATCAAGTTGACCATATGATGGCCATGTTTACAGTCCCCCCAATTTCTCTCTTAGTGCTTTCACTCGCCAGTTTTGCAACCGGTCACTCCACATCAAATCATGCATGCTATTACTCAGAGATAGTGATCCAACGCTAGTGCCTTCCTCACGTTCCCCCCCAGCAATCTATGTACCACTGCAATTCAGGAGCCTTGCAATAATCGATAACCGATCAATAAATATGTATTCCTTTATCAGATAGTTGCTGTACATGAGAGGAGCTGTGAACATTTGCATCAGAATGGTTGGGTAGAGACGGGATCGGTCGTGTACCATGGAAGCTAGCGTTGAAAGGCAAGAGAAAAGGGTTGAATTGCAACGGACACGATTTGCGATCTACGAATGGCGAACCTGTTAAGGCTAAAGGGATGAAAGTTGCTCTGGAACAAAGACAAGGGTCAGATGCGTGAATAAATATGAGTAGTGCGACTACTTCTTCACTGTTTGATCAACGAACGAGTATAGAGGGAATAATATGAGGACTACTCGTCTATGGGTTATTATGGATGTCTGAAATCGAATCGATTTCGCGAGAATCTTAATAGGTCATACAAGTGATAATATAACTGCAGAAGACTGACAGACACATTGGTCATAGGAACGAAACTCAGTTAAATACAATATTCCTTAGGGCTTGTATAAGTTGAATTTCTTCAGTATACTTAATAGCTGGTCATACTCACGAGATACAATAATGGATAGATACACGAGAGGCGCAAGTAACTAGCAGTGAAGCAAGCAGGATTACGGTAGCCGTACAACTAAATGCTCCTTCTGCCTACTCTGTATACGCAAGCGGCGTGTTTTCGTGAGCGGAATTCGCAGCGAAAAGGCCGGTAATCTCATCATGGTGTGAACGAAGAAAGCGGAAAGGGGCTTGGTCGACTGTAGAAGACGGAGAGACTCATAAGGAAAGAGGAAAAAGATCAGTGGTCTAACAATAGCTTGCAAGGTATATGAATACTTCCAAAGTGCAATGTGATACAATCGATATATATTATCAAGAGTGCGTTTAAAATGCCTCACGTCGTGCCCTCTGCTGCATGGCACGAACGCGATCGGTCAGCTCGGGCTCGGGAATGTTCGCCTGTAAGGTGAGGGGGTGAATTTAATATCCATTTTTGTTAATTCCTGTTGTCTGCTATATTTATAAATAGTGTTACAGTACCCAAGATTGGCAACGACTACTGATTGAAAATCAAATTGCAAGACACGTATCAGAACCCTTGACTGCATCGAGTACAGTATGGACGTGGAACTCAGCAATACCTGGTTGTCAGGGCACTCGCGCGACACCACGACGAGGTACTCGGTGGGCGTCTCCGAGTTGTAGTTGAAGCTTCCCGCCTGGACGAGCTGCTCGAACTTCCACCCATCAGCCACTGCCGAGACGACGGACGTCAGCTCGTCCTCGTGGCACTGCAGCACGCGGTAGACACTGCGCATCTGAAGAATTCAAATTAGGATTTCCCGCCACTTTTAATGATCTACCTTGTTCGGGTCGTTAGCCTTGATCTCAGCGAGCTTGTCCTTGGCCAGTGCAGAGAGCGCCGAGAGATTGTAGAAGTCTGCCTCCTCCAGAACTCCTGCAACGGTATTCTTTTCTTTATTTTTTGAAATCGCATTCTAGACCAAGTGAGCGTTTCCCTTGTAGATGTGATATCCCTTATAACAATTACCATAGAGATCGCGAAGGTCCAAAGTCTCTGCTACGAAAACATTATGTTTTCCTCCATCCCCCACATTGGCCTTTCCACTGCCTTGCTGTACAAATATGCATTAGATCAGCGTGCATATCGCTACTACTTGTGTACAACTTGCTCACAGGCCAAAGGTTCGTTCTAATGCATACTTCATGATGAATGAATCTGGGACATCCATTCTGGCACCTTTCTCTAATCTCGATAGAGCAGGCGACGAGAAGAGAGATTGGGCCTCTTGGTGTAATACGACTCCGCTCGTGTCCGCCCCATTCCCTCGGACTCATGAAAGATTACGACGCCACTCGGAGGCGGCGAAAGGGAAATGACCAAGTCCCGTGGGCTCCACCCGGACGGCGAGGATAGGAACAACAACATGGGTGCAGTGTACACTTGGAAGGGTGCTAAAGCATCGCTCACGGAGATACGGAGATATTACAAGTACCTTTTCGGCACTCTACCTTTCGGAAAGTAAGGCGGGTCGCTGAACTAATCGGCTAGCTCAACGGAAATCATGGGCAATTGTATCCTCGCGAAGTTGAATACTTCGAATTGAACTACCTTTACGCAGCCTCCAAATCCCCGAAGTATAAAAGATCAACGAACCCTGAACGGAGATGCCATCGTTGTAGATGAGCTTGCCGGTGCGCAGGAAGTTGATGACGGGAGCGAAGAGGAGGCCGTCGCGGTCGATCAGGAAGGCTCCGCTCTCGTCCTGTAAAAACTTCGATTCTTGCCGCCATGATCAAAATATTGTGTTATCCCTTCTTCGTTTTCCCTCCTATCTTCGCTAAGCCTCTGTACTACAGTAACCCAATAACGGTTGTCCCTCGGCATTTGAACCCGGAACTAGTCATCATTGCGGCCACTCCAAAGGACCAAGTCATTCGTTCCTGATCAGGCGCTCGTGATGGGATACGGTACTCGAGACGTCTGCTCTTGAGACACAGGCTCCAGAGAGATTCCAATCAAAGACGTGACTACATCAGCGCCAACGAGGGTCGTGACTGATAACTCACCCAATAATTGGAAAAGCTACGTGGGCGGGCAGAAAAAGCTCGTTAGTCCGCTGTTCCCAACCTTTGGACCTGCGGGGGTCGACGTTTTAATCCATCACATCACCAGTTACAGTAAGTACTACATGATCTCTTGTCTTCGATTCCAGGGAAGGGAATTCCCTCGAGGTCTCGATGATGCCACCCATCCGATTACGGTAGCTTGATTGCCGGGGGTCAGAAGTATGACTAATGAGGGTAGGTGCCGAAAAGAGAGAAAGGTCATCCCCTTCCTCTTCCCTTCCCCTTCTCCTGGAAAGGGAGGCACTCGCTCCGATTAATTTTCGCTCTGCACACGTTTGCTAGTCATGAAAGATGTCCTAAGCCCTCCCTTCATTCCCCTCCTCGAATTATTACTTCCAGAGAGGGCCTGCATGAGAAGCCCCCGCAAGACTGAAAGACGAAGGACCACGGAGAGTACCTCAGAAGGACTCCGAAGAAACATGACGAATGAGCGGGTTACAAATAAGAAAAGTATTCTTGTACCAGAGTTTTGTTTCGTAAAACATATCTCCATGGGTGGGATTTTGGGGATTATACTAGGGGCAAGTAAAAGGGATGGGGATAAAACGAACGCGATCCGTGGGTAGCTCGGTGTCACCAGCGACCAGGCGAGCGAGGAAGGTGCCCGAGTAGCGAGACAGCGTATCCTTCGTCGTCTTGTACGTCTGAATCGAATATCTCATGAATGGTCATTAAATTCAAGCCATATTTGCCCCATGCTACAGGGGTACCTGCACTTCTTCAAGACAATGCCCCTGATAATGCTTGCAAGCATGTCCTGTCCTTTGGTCTTTCGAGCGTGTCTCTCAGAGAAGAGCAAGAAGGAGGAGGGAGAGAATATTTCCAAGGCTCCCGCATAACAGATGAGAAACCCCTTCCCCCCTCGTCGTTTCCCTACTGGCTAGTAAATCGGGCACATTTCTTCGTTTTTTTTTCGAGTAGTCCTAGCACCGTAGATCAGGCAGCCCCTTAGCTGAATACCATCCCGGAACACTTCCTTAAGGAGGAGTGGAGTACCCTCTCCATTCAAGAGAAAGGACTCAAGGAGCCTTCGTACGGCTGCACAAGCGAAAGCATAAATATTGTCTGAGATCAGGCGCTGTCAAATAACAGCCCGATTTTTAAAAAAAGAATAATAATACTGTGTTTAGTGCACTAAGTGCATTTCCTAGATCCCCTATTTTATGGCGAGTTTTTTGGCTTTTAAAATAACTGACCACTCCTCCGACGTTGAGCGTGACCCACTTGTTGGCGCGCGATCCATTGCTGCTCGTGGACGAAGACATGCTGCTTGTGCCTGAAAATCCCTCCTTCGTTGCTCAAAGCTACCGTACCCCCCGAGGCACCACTTTGTAATATGAAGGTGGGTGTGACCAAGCGGGGAGATGCGGGGGAAATGACAATATGCAAAGGGGGGATGAGGTAGGGGGCGGGGCTTTTGGATTCTGGAGGCGAGAGAGGAGAGGAAGGAGGAGATGGAAGGAGAGGAGGGACCAAACGTCGCCCCCTCGTCGGAAAGACAAAGAACGGTGGTCTAGAAGGGTTCTAAAAGGCTCCATGAAAGGGAGGGGGGCTAGTATCAAACACTCACGTCCTATTAATTTTAACTCTATCTGCCCTGAGGCAGTAATTCACACCCACTTCGGTTCAGGCAATATCCCCACGTACTTGGTGCTCTGTCACACTTTAAAAAGGCCCATAGGGAATAAATAAATGATTCGAGGAGTATGTGCAGCATGTTTCACGATTTCTTCCCACATGGATTTAGAAATGTTATCTGATCTCTGGCATGGCGATGGGAAGGAGTCGGGAGGTAGCATGTAACTCGCGGGTACGATTCACCAACGACGCCTACGGTGCCTGACACTCTACAATTTGGCATCCTACTACAAGCGCCCGAAATTATAGGGAGCCCCGAAGCCTTCATTTTACCCGTCATGCCCCGTGCGCCCCAAATTGGCAACATGTGCCCCCATTCTACACTACTGCTTCTGAGTGGAATGCCAAGTGCAGCGACCCTGCATCAGTGATGTGTGATCAGTGATCGATGAATAATGCGCTATGAACTAATAAACATAATATTAAATGATCAAGGCAGAGTGGGGTCGGCTTAATTGTATGCTGATTTAAAAATTATTTTGCACGATAAAAACAATTTTCTTTCCATGCACGAGTTCTGATAGCTTAGGCACGTGTCGAAATTAACAAATTATTAAATGAAATAATAAATAAATTAGCTCACCATTATAGTTAGCGTGTCCGTTCTGCTCGCGGTACCCATTGATGGCGGCGTGGCCGTTGGTCTCAACGTGGTAGACGACGCCGTTCTCCCGAGGACTATCCTCCATCACTTCTCAAATATTAGAGAGCGACCTGAAATGTGTTGCTATTAATATTTCCCGTCGAACAATTCTCGCAAAATAATACTCGCCATTGCGTATAAAGGGTGCACTCGCACTCGAATAGTCAGGCATGGCCAGAAGCAATAGTCTCTAGGAGCAAGCAAGAGAGGACGCGGGCTAGAGAGAATGCACTGGATTCGATCGCGTTTAATTAAAACAGAGCGGGACAATTCGCAAGCGTGGGTGGAAGCCCAAATTCAATAAAGAAAGCTCACCCCTGTTTAACCACGTTGGAGCAAGTACTAAGGATCAAAAGACCGTTTGAATTTAACAGTGGTCTTTGCTAAACTTTCTCCGCTAGTCCTGAGCCATTTAAAAAGTAGAAAACAGGGAAATAAACCGAGTTAGTGCCAGCTCAATGCAAGCAAATGACTCTTAAATATAAGGGAAGTCTTTGTAAAACATTCGCCGTGAATGCTAAGCTTTCAAAAAGGCGGGCAGGGCGTTAACAAGCGACTATTTTAAAAATTTAACAGAAGTCTTTGAAAAACACTTGCCGCGAGTCCTAATCCTTGCAAGAAGGAGGCGGGAGTGGAACGGGACTTGCACGACTCTCCTATGCAGCCCACTAACGCGCAAGAAGGAGAAGGGGAACTCAGGATTACGAAGAGGTAGTCGCTCTCGTGTGGGCCCCCCATAAACAAACGCGCCGTGACCCCCACTCCGCGCGCACGGCATTCGTGCCGGGACCAAATCCGCGCCGAATTTCAGTCCGCGATCCCCCTGAACGAATATTCTTGTGATGAAACAACGATTATTGGGTCAAAACATTGCTTGTAATTTGAAGTATATGACCCCCGGAAATAATACATCGTAAGATTGACTTGGAGGAAACGGGCAATTGGGCACAATGTTTGGACGGAAGTACTCGGGATGGAAAGAGAGGAGGGAGGGGGGGCGGAGGGGGACAAGAATGTTTCGACGAGACTGATGGACGGACTGGCGGTTTGTGGTCGACTGCTACACGATAATTGGTGGGGTACATTAAATATAGGGTCCTCGCGCCCTCTGGCACTTCTTCTGACCTCTCGCTCTTTCTCCATAAAGATCAAAGGAGAACAAGGATCTCGCCGAGATTCGAGAAGGTGAGACCGAGGGGGGGGACTTAGGGGCAGGGGCATATAATAGCCCCACCGAGTGCAGCACTCGGGTTCTTTTCGAAGAGGAGGGCCGAGCCTCCCTCCGTGACCCCTCCACGGGACTCCCCCGAGTTTGCCTCTGTCTCATCCGAGTGCACTTTTACACACCACTATTAGGGATCTCCCCAGGGCTTTCCCCGAGCTATAGAGGGCCCGCAATTTTCCCTCCTCTTTTCCCGCTACTCGAACTGTAATTGGTCTACGGGAATGGAGACCACCTGTAGGGAGACCCGCAATCTGTCTCAATTCTCTATGGCCCTCCGACCGGCTCCCATGCCTCCTCGTCTCAGCAGTCAGTGCCTGACTGCTGTGGCAAGGCACGTCCGCCAACTTGTTCTTCGTCTACTATCTCTGACTCGAAGGGCTAAAGCTTCCACCATGACCATGAGCGTTAGTGAAGTGCACGCGATGACGAAAGTAAGTCGAGGACTACGGTGGCATGCTGCACCCTTTGATTGGAGGTCATCTTCAGATTTCGACAAAGGCGACGACTCCAGGAGGCCATGGTCAATGCGGCTTCCAACGTTGGTTTTGTTTTTAAAAACACTTTTCAATCCTTTAAAATACTGCCACTGGCCAGACGACGGGTCGTTGTATACGACAGCTCGTTTGAGGACCGGAGTATTTCCCTACTCTTTGTTTGAGCTTTCGAGAATCTATTCGGCCCGTTAATAAAATCAAAGGAATGGAACCGTTGAAAAATCTCCTCAATTGTCTCGTTGAACTCTCGAGTCAGGACCACGAGTTCTGGCGCCTATCGTAAACATAGGCAAGGAAGCAGAGACCTCCTATAAAGTGGTTGCGTGCCAAGTGGGGGGCCACGAGAGTGCCTCCAAGAAACTGGTGTTACCTGATGTTTGATCGACTTATTCTGACACAAGTCTTTCAGAAACCCTCGAACCTGGAAGAGTTCACGATCGAGCTGGACAAGAAGGAGAAGGATGCGTGTTATTGGCCGGGAGAGCGGGTCACTGGACAGGTCTGAGAACATGCATAGCTCAGTTGGTAGTGAGCTCCGTTTGTAGTCAGAGGGTCACGGGTTCGACTCCTTCAGGTCATCGTTTCTCTCTCCGAAGGGACTCTGGATATTCGCCTTCTCAAAGTCGTCCTGACAGGAATTGGAAAGATCAAGAACAAAGGAATCAAGGTTTGGAGCTATTTGTGTCACCGGAAATGGGTATGGTAATTCCCCTGAGATAAGGAAATGTGATCATCGGTAACTAATTATTGCGCGGGAATAATTACTCGATTTTCTCGGGCAGTTTTGAGAAGGGGGCGGAGAAATAACAGGATAGAATCATATTTGGTGACAGGGAATTGAAGAAGAGATGAGACGGTAACCATATTCTATGAAGAACGGTAGCCAGACGCTGAAAGCAGGAAGTGGAATTAGTGAATGGTCAATGAAACTACAGCATTGGAATTAGTTTGATGTAGACAGTTACCATATTCCACGGACTGCACTAAGCAGAAGTACATGTGGAAGTAATGTAACGGCTAAATTTCTAAAACAATCTCATCAGATATATGCTAGAGGTCTGATGAAATACTGGAAGACATTCAGAAGGAGGAGGGGTCGTCGAATAACGCCGAGGAGGTTGTGTACCTCCGCCGCGAAATATTCCTTGTCGACCAGCCGGCGACACTGACGGATCGCCTCACTTCCTATGCATTCGAGGTCTCTTTTTCTTTCCTCCTTCCCCTCCAAGAAAGGGAAATTCCGCCTCCACTTTCTAACACCTAGAAACTTGACGTCCTGGAAGGGAACGTATACTTTAGGAACGGCTTCCTTTCAACCTTCCAACGGGGTTCGACAGCAAGTTCGCGCGAGTCCTCTACTCGGCCAAGGCAGTCTTGCAGTATCAATCGAAAGGTCGACTGCGAATCAAACCATGAGGACTATCAGAGATACTTAAGAATCAAATAGAGTAAAGGACTTTCAGACAACGGCCAAGAACAACTCGTGGCCGCCATAGGTTTCACAGTCATCGAGAAGATCGACCTCAACTCGATTCTGTCGTCTCACTTCGAGCCCGTGCCGCTTTCGTGCAACCGCAAGGTAAGGTGTTCAAGCGGCGGTCACGTTTGTTTCTCTGAAGAAAGACCGGAGATTAGAGACTACGTCTACTTTTAGTTCGGCGTATGTTCCTGCGTCGGTGGTCACATGCGTTGTGCCCTCTCCATCGAACGAACGGCCTTTGTCTGCGGCGAATCCGTACAGATCACAGGTAATCATGGTCATGGAACATCGAAGTGGAAGAACCTAATCCATATCATGGTCATGGAACATCGAAGCGGAAGAACCTAATGCAATATTGTACTGAACAGTGGCATTTCAAACAGCAGCAGGATATCCAGGAACAACCGTTTTTTCCTGGCAATATTAACGCCCACTAAGAAATGGAACAGGAAAACGTCTCGGCTATGCATGAAGCCCGCGGGACTAATAGGGGAATATCTGTCACGAGAACGAAGGCGAGAACAACAAGATTATTCCAGGTCGCATCGAGAACAAGAGCGATCGGCGCATCGAAAAAGTCAGCGTTATTATCCAGCAACACCTGAAGCTCGGGAATGAGCGCGATCCGGTGAGCGGATAGAAACGGATTTGAATAACCATAAAACTAGAACAGCCTGAGAGAAGGGAGAAATGACCAAAAATCGCACCCCATCGTCTCTGAGGAATTGAGGGGTGCCAGAAAATGGAAGGTCGTTGCTGTCGTCACAACAATGCAATTGCAGGACTAATTACTAGGGGCGACAGAAATAGTCTTTCTCATTCTTATTCTCGGTCACGCCCCGTTCAGAAAGCAGTAGTGTGGCAGATTCCATTCTCAAATGTGTGGAGTCTCTCCATTTGTATTGTCGGGCACCATGAGAGACTAGAGAAATGATGAGATGTCAGACATGTCGATTCTGCCAACACTAGAAGGCAGCAACCAATTACTACCAGGAGTCAGGGAATGTTTTCCGCTTACGGTATCACGCGCCGGAACTGGACGGAGAACAACCACGTAGATGGGAGAGATAATTATAGCAATTACAATCAGGCGGTGTTCCAGACGCACGGATCTCTATCTTCTCACTGGAATCTAAAGGGAATCCATCAGATTCTAAAGGGAAATTTATGCAGTTCGGCCGGTGAAAAATCTGTCTACCGGTCTCAGGATTTTCTTGAAATTAGAATCTAGAGTTAATAGATATTTCTAGAATATTCAATGCGATAAAGAAAGCTCTTCCATATTACAGAGTAGCACAATAACGGAAGAAGTCGTCGAGCTCCACGAGGATAGCTTGGCACTCTTTGTTGATTCGGGTGCAAACATCAAGATTGATCGCAAGCTTCACATCCCTCCTCTTCCCCCGAGGTCTGAAATCCTGTTTTCCAAGTCATCAGAATTCTTCAGCACCTACACCGAAGAATCGACAGCGCGCATCGCAGGGGCGCTCAGGCGACCACGGATGTCTATAGGTCGGAAATAAATAATAGTAATGAAATGTTTACGTGCAGCCAACGCCCGAGTGTCACACGGTTCTGTGCGGACAACTCAACCTGGCTCCGATAAGATGAAGATGGTCCGGGTCGTCGCCATTTCGTACTCACTTGCTTTTCGGATCAGGAGTGGAGGTTTGGCGCATTTTATGATATTATTTATTTATAGTCCCCAACACTCCGTAACGGAAAGTTGATGTGTTGTCAACGTAGAGAGACAAGGATACAATTCTTGGCGCCTGCTATTATTTGCTGATGAAATACTCTGGCGTCATGGGCGCTGTTTTGCACGGGGGCATGTGTCTGTTCCCGGATGGCGGCCTTCCGGCCTCCCCGGATACCTACCGGAAGCCATTGCGAAACCCCCTGACGATTACAGCCTCTAAACTAAGAAATACACTCTGTAATTTTTAGCCTACTTATACAGTGTAGATGATGGCGGTCATTTGCCAAATCTGGAAACAGCAGAAAGAGTGAGTGCGTGGATGACTGAATATTTCCCGCGTGCAATTCTCTCAAGGCCCTGACCCCTCGTGGAACCGTTTTGTGATTTACTGATAACAATGGATTGAAACACATGATGGCCCCTTTTCCTTCTCTGACGTCGAAGCCTCCTCAGACCGTGTGCTCATTTTTGAATCAGCTGAAGATGTGTCGATCAGAAATGATCTTGGATAGCATGGCGAGGTCGTACAAGACTCTCTTCCGCGTTGGATGGCATCAGAGATCTGCTTGCCCCTCGATCCCTTTTTGACCTGTCAGCGAACTGATAACGAAAATAACGAGGTACCAAGAAGCGATCAAACCGTGATGATTGGCCTTTTTCCTGATCCTGACTGGTCCTCAAGACACATGATCAATCCAGAGAGAGAACCCAAGGTAACACAGAAATATTCGGAAATTCCACCAAAAATTCAATCCTTTTCACTTCAATGAATATCTTTCTAAGCACTAATAGTTGGGAGATCATATTTTAATTAAACAGATTAGGGAATCTGAACGAGCCGGAAAGAGCCCCCCTTCACTGCTGCTATTAGTGCCTCCATTCAATCACGAGAGAATGTGTCCTTATTCACATTGTGGCCCAGAATGATACGCGAGGCGGAATGTACCCTGTGTGGTGGGGGGAAGGAGAAGACTCGTGGTCTTCCCGTGGACTTCCCCTCAACATCACTGCACTCTGCCCTGTTGTCACACTCCGTGCAGAAAGCAGAGACTAGGCACAGAATCAACCGCGGTGGCCAGCACACCGAAGACCAAAGTGATGTCATCATAACGGGAGTTTCAAGTGCATCGAAACACGAGGTCCGCACAATGTCCACCCTCAATTGAAAACGAGTTGATATTTCTGTCTTTCTAATCAAAGACTAGTGAGCTCCAAAGTGCAGAGGTTCAGACGCCCTTGAACTCATAAAATCTAAGTGCAATTGTAGGAGTGGATGTCATGGACATGGTCCAGCCCGTAATAATCGGATCGCAGCCATTGCACTCCACGAAGACGGAGGCGTACAATGAAAGGTATTCAAGAACACCACAGCGAACATCTAGATTACTCATTCTAAAAATGTCGCATAAAACTTCATTAGCTGTAAACTAGCCTTCATTTCAGAGTTGATGCTGGCGAAGATCCCGCGACTTACCGACAGTGCAAGACCGACAAGCCCATCAAGCTTCTATCGGAGAAGGAAAGAGCCGCCTCCAAGATCCCCTTGGTGAGTCAGCATGTGCTAATTCTGTTGCAGAAGACAATGTTGCCTTTGAACACAGAACGAGCACTTTCGTGCAGGCTATGATTTCTCCAGGAAGGATACGATTCTGTGTCAAGGCCCGTCGTGATATCCGAAGGTTTCCAAATTTCAGGTCCAATTCGTGAATCGGTATCCGTTCTACATCGACTTGGCTACGTCGTCGAAGCAGAGCAAGAAGATCTCCATGCTGGCGAATACGATCCGCGCAGAGACGCAGCTGATCAAGGCCGTTAATGACAAGGGTCTGTTCTCGACTATGGAAACAACGATGTCCAGTGATAAGCCGTAGATCAGTAAGTAGTCGATTTCAATTCGCATGGAGAAACTTCGTCTCCTCAGCATCGCTCTTTTTCTTGACGAAATTTCCTCACGTCGCGCGCTGTCATGTTCTCGAAATTCTGAGAGCATGTCATGTCTGTAGTCCGAAGCTTCTTATACTAAGAGGCCATGATAAAGATTCACTACTCAGGTGTCTTCGGTGAACGACTCGGGACGATGGATTCCACCGGCACCGACACAACCACTGACGCAAGTGTCAATCATGTTACTAGGATAGACAATAATCCCATGACCCTGGTCATGACCCCTACAACAACCAAACGTTCCTAAATGCACATTACATGGGAGCCTTTCGTTCTCTTGGGAAAGCCAACTTCGGTCCAACTGACAATGAGATGCCTCAGCTAGTCTTGGATCTTCATAAATCAATATAATTCATTCCAGATCTCCGTCATCGGCACGGGTGCCTACGAGAATCCTGACTGCACGGCTGAATTTGAGGAGATCCGCGCCATCCGAAAAATGTCCCTACACCCCGTGATCCTGACCCCTCAAGACCTCTGAGTCTATTTCTGTGAAACGTTGATCTTGAGACCCTCTCCTGATATGAGGTGTACCCGAATTGACCCTGTGCCAACCTCTCCGATTGAATGAAACTATTTCGAGTCCGCCCCCCTATATTTACGCCGTTTGATTCCGCCATCATTCTCACATGACCATTATAATTGATAAGGGTCTCGTGAATGGCTTGAGGGATAATTGTGTATATACGAGAGGGAGAGAGACGGAGGCAGAGAAAGGACAGGGGAACGATAAGGAATCCGCCCTCTTCTAGTCGCTATCTGGCTATCATTGGCGCGCTCTCGCTCACTATCCCAGAGGACTCCCTCGAGTTCACCCTGTCCCCCTTCATCTCTCTCTCAATCATTCGTGTTCATGATGATAATAAACTGCATATTTCTCTAGCCTTCGAGAACCGTCTCTTTATCAATCGCGAGGTCTTTATTTACCCGTCGAGCGGCAATCAATACTCAGTACGATTCAGAATGTTCGGCATCATCGTGGTCGGTGGGAAGAACGATGTCTTACTGGCGTCGGGTGACCGCAAGTTCCGCGAATATGTCAGAGATCGAATCGAGAAGGAGATCTACCGCCCGTCGGACACGGCATCGACGTCGTCGGGAGTGTACACGGATTCGGACGTATCGCCTACAAGCAGTCTCGACCGATCGAATCACCCATTAGGGTTGTTACATCAGGCTGATCAAAAGGTACATTATTCCGAGCTTTCTAATGGATCATATGGACGGACAAAGCATTGTCACAGAAAGAATGACGTTGAGTAGGAAGATACATTGTTTGGAAACGTGCGAGATCTTTCGAATAGGAGAAAATTGAACCCACCGAAGACATCTTAAAGAAAACTTGTGACACCCATGAAATGTGCTTTAGAGCATGACTGCATTGTAGGCCATGCTGGATGATCTGCCTGCCATCGCTCACTTGTTTCTGCCACTCATCTCAACGTACCGAACATTCGCTGAGAGGGACTCGCCCTTCGAATCGATATCCCACGAGCGCACCTGGATCCGATTCTTGTCCATCGACAATGGAGCCGTCGTCATTTCGATTGCTGCGAGGTATGCTCGAATATTCATCTGCCTTAGTTTCCGCGTTGTTTTGTCCGGGTTCATTCTTTCTCCGTCCAGACGAACGGTGAGAGAAACAGGAAACAGTTGAGACAAATTTGACAGCTCGAGATGCTAAACAAAGTAGATACCGCAATAACTGGACACTTAGACTGTCTGGTAAAGAGTAGGTTAGGAACAGAGAACAGTGAACCAATAGGAAACCGGATTCGCGACCGCTCAACCATCCGACAATTTATTTTGGTCTCTCCCAAACTATTTCTGTCCAGCAATAGAGACGAGTCAATCATGCTGTCATACCTCGACCTCGTGCTAGACAAATAACTTCTAGGAAAAGTTTCCGCTATTAGGCCAAGCCCGTCTTACCCAATCTTGTTTAGGGTATGGAGAAAGAAGTTCACTGGGGGGGGGGTCGGGTTTAGTTCCGCATAGGCTTGGATAATTGCCGGAAGCATCTCCCTATGCAGTCCTGAAACTGGCACGGAAGTACACGCACAGAGGGATCGAGTGCTGTAAAGTATATCTAAATAAATAATTTTTAAAATATTGAAAAAATAAAAAGAGAAGAAATTCAACGATTTTTCAGGGAAACCGAGGAGCAGCGTGACTTCGTCGATTACTTCGCATTGCATCTCCGGATGCGATTCGGGCCGTTGATCGAGCTAATGAACAGCGGACTCCACTCCGTCGACGAGAGCAGACGAAGAATAGAGGACATCATGGAGGACTTTTGCAAAGGACGCCACTTTTGTGTTAGAGGTAAGTATTCAACTTGAACCATAGTCAGGGAAATCTAGAAATTCTGCTTAGAGTCTGAGATGGAAAGGATGTAATATTGGCAATATCAATTAGAACTCCGCGTAGGCCACGTGACATTCATAAAATCAGTTTGCGATTTTCCAATTTTTCTGTTTCGATTTTGTCTACGTCAGGTTACCTCGTAGGCCCTGCTTTTATCTACCTAATGACCAGTGATTATTCGCCAATTTTTACTCGTCTGCACTTTTGATCGCGCTTCCGGCGGAAATCGTGTAGATTTCGAAAGAGAGCATGGTATCACGTGAAAGGTGGGACATTCCCATGGATCCAAAGTTGCATTGTGTATCAATTGAGCGATTAGTGGGCGAGTCTCAGGCGATAAGACAGTGTCCCGTGGGCTCGCCCTTGTGTTACTTTCCCACCCCGTGTCGATGCCGAGGCGCTTCGTACAGCGATAACAAAAGCTAGCATCGAGGCCCCCGTCGATTTTGTTGAGTACCACCTCTGTTTCTGGGCGATCACGATAATTCCCATGATAAGGTGCACCTGACAGAGGGGACCGGACATCAACAAAGGAGATTATAGTAGTGGTACACACAAACAGGGAAACTACAGAGTATGGACTACTAGGCACCGGAAATTATGAATATTATTCAGCAAGCCTCGACTGCCGCCGGACAGCAACGCATTCCGCCCAAATAACTAGGATAAATGCTGTTGTCAAGTCCATCTGCGATCAGCTCCAGATATTTATCGGAAGCAATAGGTAGGATCTGTTTATAAATTTAATGATCTTGATCTAATAATAATCGATAATTATATATTTGAAAACTTTCCAGGTGTTTCCTCATGCACGGCCGCGAAGTCATCTCCACCGTCAACTGCTCGGCCTCATCCAAGCCAGTATGGAAGCAGTTCCACATGGAGGACATCAACGCCGTGTTCGACGCCCTGAAGCCCTTGACCAAGGAATCACCACATGAGATTAGTCAGGTACAGTAATCGTATCATATAGTCTAAATATATTAATCTTCGCAAAGTTGTTGGCATATTTCCTCGCAACATCATACCCTAAACCTCTTTGCTGCCTTTCAGTAACTGCTAATTTAAATCATCAGCAACTATATTGTAATCTAATTCGTTTAGTGGTGGATCCGCTCGTCCTTCTCGAACACTCCCTTCTTCGTCGACATCATTCGGTGTCGCCTCACGGACCAACTCGAACTCCTCTGCATCTCGGAATCGCGATCCAATGCCTTGATACGCACGATCTGCCTGCTCATGGAGGGACTGGATAAGGTTCGTAAATCATTTTAAATTATGTATTTAACAGCTTTTCAGATCCCCCGAAACCTCCCGAACGCCAACGAAAGCGTTCCCAAAATGGAGCACTACGTGGAAGTCGCTACGAAGCTGTTGGTGGAGATGGTCTTCGATCGACCTCCTTCAGCCACTGCTAATTCGTCGTTCCTCCGCAACCCAACGAAGACTGCTAATTATTTTAAGGTGAGTGACGATTCATAATAGTGTTATTGGTGTAGTGACGGAGTAACCAACAAATATTGTAGACTCTCTGGAAGCGCGTGAAAGACGAGCTGTCTCACGAGCTTGAAGGTCCCCTCGAACCTCCTGCGAAGCGCCAGCTCTTCTCCGGACTTCGATCTACCCTCTCACTCCTCTCCATCTCCACATTTGGCAGTTCGAACGCGCAGCTGAACATCAGGAAAAATGTAAGCAAACTTCCACATAATATACAGTGCTCTGATAGCATGACAATGGGCTCGTTCGAACCTGGATGAAAAGATTAAAAAATAATTAATTGCAGTCCCTCTCGATGCAGATGAATGTCCTCCTTGCGTACATCCACAAGCAGATTCTGAATCTGCTTCAGGAGGTAATAGTATTTACTTTGACCCCAGAAATAATCTATACTATAGGTTTGCTCTGATGTCAAGCGCGATGCCGCGAAGTACAAGCTCGGCCTCTTCCAGACGTCGATGAATCGGATATTCAGGCCGCGCCAGGTATGGGATCTTTTGAATAACGTATTCACGTAGTCTGATTATTAGAGGAATGCTAGTACCAATCATAAACTTAGCTGAACTACCTTGCAGGAAGCCCAGCTAGCCAAGGAGTCCGGGGAAGGTCGTGCGCTGGCCTCGATTTCTGCCGCCTTCGCTCCTACACAGCTGCGCCTCGCCATGTACGCCTACAACGTCGTCGTCGACGAGACCAAGCTCGACATCTCCTATGTTCCAGGTAATTTATATCTTTCTTTAGTCCAAGATTATGGTGCAATTCCAGAGCAATACCGCGCACCAATGCACGATGCTATTTCGGACGGCACGGAGATCTCTTACACCGATACGAAGATGCCTGATGGAGACACCATCTATGTCGTTGAGGTTAGTCCGGAATGATTACCATATCAGACTCTACAAACTCTTAGAAAAATAAAACAAGCAAATTAATTTTAAATAACGAAAATATGCATTTTTCAGTGGCATCCTCGCATCGTGACCAGTAAGAAGTCGTTTCTCCGCAAGAACACATCCTCGATGGCCCTGACTGTCAAGGCCATCTTCTCCTCCTACGTCCATCGCCATCTCGCCATGATGCAGATGCAGAAGCTCCTCGAGCAATTTGAACCCGTTCTAGTCAAGTGTGCCAAGTTCTATAATTAATCCAGGATTAGTAACCTCGACGAAAAGCCATTGCGGATAATAAGCTAGTATCTCGTTAATCCTTGTATCCCATCAAAGGCCTCGCAATGGGTTTTCGTTGGTACTAGCCTTTTTTGCGTAAGCACCTATTTCTGTTGATAGCCAGCGGATAGTCAGTCCTTAGCAATCGGTAGTTTCCTGTTGAATTTGTGCTCTATATCGTTTGTATTATCTGGGGCTCAACGCTGTGAATTCCTACGATGTCCAATTCCTTAGCTGTTATGTCCTCGCAGGGCAATAGACACCTTGAGAATTCTCAGCTCTCGGGTTCCCGACAATATTTCTCCTTCATCTTTCTCGTTCTTTCGGTGAACTGCGCGGACGCTCTCGCGCTCTTGCCACGGGGAATTTCGCTCAGCCACTCTGCATATTTCATATTTTCATTATTCATATTTGTCTACCTCTGTACTTATTCCTACTTGATAAATATTTCGTGAGAGGTCGCCGTTCAATAATGGCAGGTGGGGGGCCGCCCATAGTGAATGCTTTCCCTTTAGGGCCTCGGGTCCATTAGGATGGGAGCTCCGGAAGGAAAGGCGAAGAGGAGGGAAGGGGGGTTCCAGAATGGCGGAACACTCAGAAGGCAGGAAACCCCCAGAGAAGCTCGAAATTACCCTAGATTTCGAGCCCCTGAATCTACCATATCCTCCACATGTACCCATCAATGCGTATTGACTATTCCTAGCCCTAGCGCCTAATGTTTGTAAAGGCTACAATGCCTCAAGAGGAAACGTACCGTTTTGAAGGGAGTACATTAGATGCTTGGAGTGAAGAGTCATTCCGAGATCCCCTCCATGTTGCTTCGCTTCTGCCTCGACACATACTTTGCTGATGCGAAACACTCTCACTCTCTCTCTCGGGTCTGGGGCTGGCACTAAACTCAATTTGACTCTGGAGAGCCTCGAATTGTGCCACTTTCATCTGAAAGGGCCGGCAGAGTGGCATGCTCTCTTCACTTGATTCGGAGGGAGGTTCATGGGGGCCCCGACGTCAGATAGGAGTCTGTTTGGATTCCAATCGAATAAGCGGCCCTCCCCTCATGGGGGGATAAGCTCTTAGGGGGGTCTATTGTGGGGGAGTTCAATCTCTACCCGGAGTGGGCCTGGATTGTGTCCCTCGCAGGCCCGCGCCCCGAACCCCCACCTTTATTTTTGTATCTTACGCGGCCTTTGGAGCGGCCCTGTGGTGAGTTTCGTGCAGAAGTGTTCGCTAATGATCTGTGGGTTATTGAAAGAAAGGGACAAGAGATGAGTTATTTTTGTGTGAAGGAG
>JACMIG010000355.1:8382-23179 GCA_014805385.1 Levipalatum texanum
TGCATTTCCATACGTCGACTGCTGGAGAAATGCACTCCATTAAGATTGGCATTTTGCCAAGAAGTGGCTGCCAGACCTTCTTTAATTTTAGGCTATAACAAATCTCATTTTTAGATATCGAGCTGAAAGTCATAGGCAGTGTGTATTGCCGTACAGATGGACCGATAGTTTTCGCCCCGAACGTTATTGTCCATGCACGAGAAGACGGCGGCCGTTTTTCGTTTGCCAGTGGGAAAACGGACGAAAAGGGACAGTATTTCATAAACGGGACGATTAAATCAACGGTCAGTTTCAATTCTGTCAAGTCTTCATAATGCATGTTTGCAGGATGGCTCCGCCAAGGTGTACTATTACGTCAAGAACGAAGCCTTTTGTAAGATGGACGCCATCAAAGATAAGGTATTCCATACTTAACTAGTCGTTACTCTTCCTCGTTAAAACGATGTTTTGAGGGGGGTAGAATCAAACCAAATTCTACTTTTCAGAAAGTCTGCACCTCTATGGGATCCGAAATAAGCTCTGACTACATCGAACATTACTATCTGAAGCATCCGCGAACGAATGTAAAGACCTATTCGAGTGCAGAATCCCGCAACGTCTCCATCGTCGACTTTGATTTATGTGACGAGAATGGATGGAAGGAAAAGGAGCTCTCGTATGACATGATTCAGGCATTTTCCCGTGGGCGTTAGATGCTCTTCATTCCATCAGACAATTTGAACTATAAAAAAATGTATGCTTGTTTTTATTGTATTTCTATGGTGTGGAGACAAGTCGTAACGGTAAAACTGAAGCAGACATTTCAAATCATTCTCTTACGATTCCACAGTGGAAAATGTTCCGGACTCCACCTCTGCTTCTACTTTTTCTATGCCTGGTAGCGCAAGGCATGGGCACAAGTGAGTTTTCTACCATTTCTTTGGTAATGCAAGAATTATAAAGATGAGCTGGGAGGAACTTTTTGGTTTCTTGCCAAATTAAATGGGAGTGCATTAGCCCATTCGTCAATGTATTGAAATTTATGATTTCCATACGTTGGCGTCTGACCTAATGCACTCCCCATTAAGCTTGGCATAATGTCAAGAAGTTCCTGCTAGTCATTCTTCAAGTCTCTAAACACATTTTTGAAAAATCGAGGTCCTGTTAAGGTGTCGGATTGGCCTTCAGAGGTAGCGTTTCTTGCCTCAACGCTGGACCGACGACGATTTTTGCCCGAATGTTAGAGTGTACGCACACGCACATGCTGATGACAGATCATTGAATACCTACAACCAAACAACGGACGAAAACGCGCACTATTTTATATATGGGACGTTTGCAGACTTTTGGGTCGGTTTTTTTAAATTTATAAATGTATTATACTTGTGCCGCAGCCCGGAAACGACACCACGATTAAAGTGCACCTTTACATCAACAATGAAGACATTTGCAAACTAGAGGTCGTCAAAGACAAGGTAAATTCGTCATTTCACTGAATTCACTGAAGTTATTTAAATAACTGAATTCAGGAAGTCTGCACGCCAAAATTGAGCGCAAATAATGGATCGCAATATAAACTTCAACCGAAGACTGCTCCAATATCCTTTTCAATTGATGATGACCGGCGCATGTTTTCCGTAAACATTGATATATGCGATGAAAAAGAATGGCGACCGAGAAACTACAATGAAAATAAATCTGCATGATGTGATGAATGGTTTCAATGATAAAAGAATGGCGTTACCAAGGTCTACTGTGAAGCTAAAAACTTATTTTTATGGTTGTTTTTATTTTGTGTGCATTTTATGACTATTTTAATGCGTTTTCACTCTAAATTCCCATTGACAAATGTTGTGATGACGAGTCAGCGCACAGTTCAAAAGGAAGCTGGCTCTTCGGTTCATCCATTCGAAATCTTTCGGGGGGAAATGGCCCGAAAGCTTCCATTGCTTCTACTATTCCTATGCCTTGGCCTGGGTAGCTCTCATCTTGAGTTAGTTTGTTATCCTTCTAATATTTTAACGTTTTTAGCTACCGAATTGGAGATCTTCGGTAATGTTTTATGTCGTCGCGACGATGGATCGAGGACATACATTCCAAATGTTCAAGTTTATGCGCAAGAGGAAGGAGGGGCATTGGATGGTCACGTCACTGGTCGAATTACAAATGAAAATGGATACTACTTTATGAAGGGGAAGTTTGAATTCAATCACGTCAGTTTTTGGATTTTTTTTATTTTTTATACTGTATTATACAGGATCGCTCGGACAGTCCTGTCAAGGCGTACGTTTATGTCAAAAATAAAGACATTTGCAACATGGAATTCATCAAAGATCAGGTGTTTCCCAACTTTCTCTTAGTATTTTTTATCCGCATTCAGAAAGTCTGCTATTCCACGATATTCAAAATGAACAACCTTGAAAAAATTTACACCCACCAACCAGAGATAAAAGTACCCTATTCGATTCGTCATTACGGTAATGGATATTACATTAACATTGATCTGTGCGATGAAAAGGGATGGAAGGAAGTTCAGTTCCAAGATGAAAACCAGCGCTTGTACATTTAGTTTCTCACCCCTACTGTGTGTGTTATTGTGTATTATTATAACGACCCCGCGATGTAACAAAGTACTACAAGAACAGCGCATCATTCGAGGAAATATTTTGGTATCCCAGAGGGACACTTTTGACTTACTTGTTAGAGAATCGATAAAAGAGCGAAAAGAAGACAGGCCGTAAAAATTTTATGGGCAGTTTTAATGTATTTTCATGAAATAAATCTCACTAGACAAGTGGTGTGATGATGGGTCGTAACACATTACAAAGGAAGATGTAAGTTTACCTCCTCCACACGAAATAAGACAGTGGGAAATGGTTGGAATTATACCGATTTTACTACTCTTCCTTTGCCTGGCAACGCTTGTCATGAGCACAAGTGAGTTTCGCACCATTTCTATGGTGTCAATCTTGAAAAATCTTTAATCGAGAATGATGTGCATATCTTATAAGCGGAACTCTTTCAGCTGTCGACTTGAGCTTCAGAGGAAGCATTTCTTGCCGCATTACTGGACCGACCATATTTTATCCGAATGTTGGAGTGAACGTGCAAATCGAAGATGGAACACAGGATGTCTTTAAAAAGCCGTCGGACGAAGATGCGCGCTATTACGTAAGGGGAGCGTTTACAAACTCACAGGTCGGTTTTAAAGGACGGGGAGGAACTTCTTGGCACCTTGCTAGACAAAATGGGGGCATATGTACCCCTGTTGTTTAGCTTGTTGGGCCATTTCATCTTCTCCCTCCCTCCTCACATTACGTTTATATCGCAGCGCGGCAACGACACTCTTGTCAAAGTGTACCTGTACATCAACAATGAAGACTTTTGTAACATGGAAGTCATCAAAGATAAGGTAGTCCAGGCAAAAATAGCCCAAAATTAGTTATTTGATTCAGGAAGTCTGCACCTCCAAATTGTACTCCTATAACGGAACGCAATATGCTGGATTCGAATATAAACTGCACCCCAAGACAGTCCCGATACCATTCTCAATTGATGATGACGGCCGAACCACCACTGTCCACTTTGATCTATGCGATGAAAGGGGATGGAAGCGCAGAAACTACTAATGTGATAAAATTTTTAAAAAGTTACTGTTCTTTCTAACATGTTACCCATTTTTTAAAATCAATAATCAATTTTAAAATCAATTTCTTGATTTTTGAGCTCCTACTCACCCTCATCCCTGTAAGGCGGCTTGCATCTGCAGTCGTATCCTCCGGGCTTGTCGATGCACTCAGCGTGAGCATCGCAATCATTCAGATTGGCCGACTCGCACTCGTTGATCACTGCAGAGAAATCAAGGATCAAAAAAGAAGGCTCAAGGGGATCTAATCGTCGACCCAAAACCAGTGGTCAGCGCCTTTTACCTCTACACCACGTCGACAATTGGATTTTATAAGCGAAGCAAAAGGTCACCGTCGGGGATCGAACCGTCGACCCAAAACCCGTGGTCAGAGCCTTATACCACTACACCACAGAGACCAAGACCACCCTTACCATAGGTGCACTTGGTTCCGGGCTTGCTGGGATTGTCATCGTGATAGCTCGTCCTGCAGCGGCACTCATAACCATCTTCACGATCGAAGCAGTCCGCGAATCGAGAGCAGCTGTTCAGCGACGGGTGCGCGCACTCGTTGACCTGCAAAAGACTACGGTCACAGGCTGGGATCGAACTGCCGACCCAAAACCCGTAATGCCGCCTCCTGCCTCTACACCACGTCGACAATCGATTTTATAAGCGAAGCAAAAGACCCTGGTCACCGTCGGGGATCGAACCGTCGTCCCAAAACCCATAGCACCGCCTCACGCCTCTACACCACCCGACTCACCGGCTGGAAGCACTTGCGTCCGGGGCGTCGCGCCTTGTCAGGGGACTGGTCGATGGTATTGACGGGGCAACGGCAGGAGTATCCTTCGACGGCGTCTTCACACACAGCGAGAGGGTCGCAGTCGTTGAGGGAGCGCGAGAGGCACTCGTTGACCTGTAAGTTGATCTTTGATCTTTTGATCTTTGTAGTTTGATCTTTGATTTTTGATAGTTGATCTTTGATCTCTACCTGCTCAACGCAGATCCTTCCGGGGTGTCTGCTCTTGTCCGGCGACTGATCGACATATCCATCGCGGCACTGGCAGGTGAACCTAGAAAATATTCATGGAGTTGGAAAAATGCCAAAGAAAATTTTTGGCAAGTTGCCAAAAATCCTCACTTTTCAGGTCCTCGCGATTCGCTGCAGATGGCGGCAGCGTGGCAGTCATTCTGAGAAGGGTCGAGACAGACGGGCTGGGTGAGGACGCAGATGCGGCCGGGCTGGAAATGAGGATTGATCTTTGACCGATTGATTTATTGATTTATCGATTATTTTATCTACCGTACCCTCTCCGGCGACTTGTCGGCGTATCCATTGAGGCACTCGCAGGTGTACGAAGTTGGTCCGGTCGTTCGACAAGTGGCTGCGGGATGGCAATCGTTGAGCTGCGGATCCTGGCAGGGGTGTCCTGAAATAATGGTGAGGTTTAGCAAACGTCGTCGTCGTGAATTCTCACGCGGCGGTGGTGTGGGTGGTGCGGCGGCCTCGCAGACTCTTCCAGCTGCCTTGGGGTCATCGGAGCGGTCGACGAATCCACGCATGCACTCGCATCTGGAAGATCAAGATTAAACTAGAAAGATCAAAGATCAGACTACAACTTCCCCAAGATCAAACTACGCTCTACCTGTATCCTCCCGGAGCCGCTGCTTCATCGTAGCAGATCGCGTTGCGCGAGCACGTATTGAGGCGTGGATCGCGGCAAGCGTTGTCTGAAAATTGGCAGTGTGCAAAAAGCTCAACTTGGCGCTTTGCCAAAAAATTTAATAAATTAGTAAAACTCACTGCGCACGCACACGCGGCCCTTGGCGGATCCCGGCGACTGATCAGCGTATCCCTGGATACAGGCGCATTCGTACTTGTTGCCTCCTAGAGGTGTGCAAACGGAAGCGGAGGAGCACTCGTTCTGCGGCGGGCAGATCTCTGGAAATCAGTCGATAATTAAATAAATAAATAAACCGATAAGTAAACATTTATTTTTATAAATCGTTTATTAATTACCTGGAGGCTGGCAGACTCTTCCAGGCTGCGACAGCATGCTCGGCGAGCGATCCACGTAGCCTTCTCTGGAATTAATTAGTTCTTGGCATGTTGCCAGAAACTCTTCTGGCATGTTGCCAGAAATGTTTTGGCAATCGGCCAAAATAATCGTACCGGCATTCGCAGGTGTAGCCCTCTTCGAGGTCGCGGCAATCGGCTTGAGGCGAGCAAGTGTGACGGGCGGAGCGGCATTCGTCGATCTGTGAGGGAGTGGTTTAGGATTGGTCGACATTTAGAACAGGGCAGACGGAAACGTCGCCCGCACTCAGTGCACCACATGTTATCAGAGTGCGCTTTGGTCTGCGTGACGATTGGTGAACCTCTCACCAGCTGGACGCACACCCTTCCAGGGCGCTGGAGCTTGTTGGGGGAGCGGTCGGCGAATCCGGCGGGGCACTCGCACGTGAAGCTCTGCTCGTTGTCGTGGCAGATACCGGAGGGGTCGCAGTCGTGACGGCCCGTCTGGCACTCGTTCTCGACTGAAAGGAGGAAAATGATACTGAGCCAGAGGATCTACGCAGCCAAAGTGAGAGCTCGGTACTCAGTCAAGGGTCTACGCAGCCGAAAGTCTACGTTTGTGACTCATCCAATACTTTCCCAGGTTTTCACACTGTCTCATAATATTTACAATTTAAAGGCATCTTTTCAAAAGACTATTTGACGGACATCTCCAACCCTTTTATCTTTTCAGATCCCCTTCAGATACTCACAGACGAGGCAGACGCGTCCGGGGAAGGCGGCGCTGGGAGAGATGTCCTTGCTGTTCGCGGGGCACTCGCACTCGTAGCTATCGGGAGTATCGCGGCACTTTGCATTGCGATCGCAGTCGTTCAGAGAAGGATCCGAGCATTCGTTGATTACTGTAGAATTAGGCGTATTTTCAATTTAAATTTAGTTTTTGGCTGAATTTGTGTACGAAATTTTCAAAAAATCAACAACGTGAAAATTCAAATTCTCACAAATCCTGGTAAGATTCGATTTTCTGGATGAATAATATTAAATTTACACGCAAAAAGACAATTTAAAAACCCAAATTTCAAAAATATTTTTATAAAAACGCACTCGCTCTGCAGGCTCGTCCCTTGAAAGTCGGAGTAGGCGAGATATCGAGGAAGTTGGCCTTGCACTCGCACCGATAGCCCTCCTCCTCATCGATACAGCGAGCATTCTTGTCGCACGAGTTCAGCGATGGCTGGAATACGGTGGCATAATGATACTCAGTCAGATACGCGGCCAAATTTATATCAGACAAATCTTACACTGCCGCACTCATTAACGAGTTGCTTGCAGACGCGTCCGGGCCGGCCTTGGGAAAGATCCTTGTGACCCTGGAAAATGATACTCATTCAAAATCCACTCAGCCAAAATGGCTCATGATACTCAGCCACGCAGCGAAATATCTACCTGGTGGCAGCGGCATTCGTAGCCCTCCTCCTTGTCGATGCACTGCGCGTGCGTGTGGCAGTCGTTGAGGTGCGGGTACTGGCACTCGTTCACCACTGTAAAACAAATGATACTCAGGGAACGAAGAGATCCACGCAGCCAAATCATCGTTTGATACTCAGTCAAAAGACTCACGAGGCTTGCAAGTCCGTCCGGGCCTGCGCGAATCTCCCATGTCCTTGAAGCCGGTGCGGCAGCGGCACGTGTAGCCGTTCTGAATTTATTGATTGATATATCGATTGATTATCGATTTCTCGATTACCTGCTGATCGATACAGTCGGCAAAGACGTTGCAGTCGTTGAGGGCGGGGTTGGAGCACTCGTTGGTTACGGTGCACGCTCCGGCGGCATCCCTCTGGTAGTCCACGGGGCAAGAGCACTTGGGAACACCGCTGACCAGTCTGAAGGGATACGGTAGCGGTAATCGCAAACTGATTTCGGTTGATCGCAAATTGATTACAGTACCTGCAGACTTCATTCAGGTGCTGCTTGCAAGAAGCATCCGAATCCAGGCGGCACTCATCGGGAGGAGGAGTTGGGCGCGGAGAGCACATGCGACCTGGAGAGGATTACGGTACAATTTTGTAGGGAATACGATAGTCGGGATTACGGTAGCTGTCCAGGATACGGTAGCCTCAATGTAGGATACTTCGGATTGTAGTGCCTACACTACCGTACTCCTTGAACGGTATCCTTCTACAGGTTTACAATATCAAGTATCAGAATTACGGTAGCATCGGGGTTTACTGTAGCCCACGGAATACGGTAACATACCAGGATGCGATGCCCGATTGGGTGACTGGTCGAGGAAGTCCTGTCGGCACTCGCACGTGTAGCCTTGAGGAAGATCGCGGCAGAACGCATTCTGGTGACAGTCGTGTCTGCCTGGAGTGAGGACAACGCCCTAGTGATGTTTCCGAAACGTCGCCCTACCCAGCCTGCACTCGTCGACGAGCTTGGGCCTGCATACGCGTCCGGGGCGATGAGTGCGATCGGGGGACTCGTCGTCGAAGTCGTCGCGGCATCTTAATTAGGGGGAATACACAGATGCACCAAGTCAATTTAGGATTTACACCATAGACTTGGTAATTACACCATTCACCATACATACTAGGAAAATACACCATCCACCAACCTGCACTGGTAAGACTGCGGCGTATCGATGCAGTCGGCATTCGAAGAGCAATCGTGACGGTTCGAGGTGCACTCATTGATTCCTGGAGAGGATTACGGTGGATACACCATTTTAATAGATCGCACTGAGCAGGCATCGGCGTCCAGGTCTGTTGGCAGTATCCGGTGACACGTCCATGTGCGACGAAAGGCAGGCGCATATGTAGGAGTCTTCCTTTAACGGAGTACGGTAACACCAAATGGTAGTCGCAAACTGATTCCATTTGAATCGCAAACTGACCGTGTCTGTGCACGTCGCCTCCGCGGAACAGTCATTTTGGCCCGTGGCGCACTCGTCGACGACTGGAAGGAAGGTTACGGTAATCAATTTGGAATCAAGGATGACAATTTGGAAAATGCACTCACGTCGCTTGCACTTGCGCCCGGGGCGATTGACGCGGTCGAAGGAGACGTCGAGATAGTTGAGGGCGCATCTGTGGGAAGGAATAATTATAATTGGTGTATTATACCATAGATGTACGGTGTGTTTAGTAAATTGAGGCCTTCTAGGCTATTTTGAATACACCAGAACACCAACCTGCAGGTGTAGGAATCGGGCGTGTCCTCGCAGATGCCTCCGTCACTGGAGCAGTCATGAGAGCCGAGGGCGCACTCGTTCGTCAGCTGCTTGCAGAGACGGCCGGGCTTGGATCGGATCGATGGGGAGATGTCGAGGAAGCCGGATCTGGAGAACAGCGTTGGGAAACGTCGACCGCACGATATGGTGCACGTCGCACAAATAGTAAACATCGATGGCACTATATGCACTCTCACTGTGAAACGTCGTCCACACTCATCAACTAAATAGTAAACATCGCCCGCACACTCACCGGCATCGGCACATGTATCCATCATCGGTATCCGTGCAGATCGCTCGATCGGGCGAGTCGCAGTCGTTGAGGGCGGGGTTGTCGCACTCCGGGATGACCGGGATGCAAACACGGCCTGGAATAGATCGAGTTCAGTTTGCGATTGGACGAATAGTGTGGTTATCTACAGTATACCCAAAGCCAAAACAGGATCGTTATGAGCGATTTTGGATTGCTAAAGTTGTTTCAGTCTGCGATCGACTATATAGTCCGACTACAGTATACCTGGTCGCGAGAAGACGTCGGGTGACTTGTCTCTGAACCCAGCAGGGCAAGCACAAGAGTAGTCGTTGTCTCCGATCTGGATGCACCGCGCGTTGCGGTCGCAATCATTCTTGCCCGCGGCGCACCGGTCATTCTGGTGCACTGGAAGGAGGTGCATCGGTGAAGTCCCCGAATTGGGTAGGTGCATCGGTGCATTCCCACAATTACACTTACATGGTGGATTTATCGCTATTTTCGCGTGGTGCATCAGTGCATTTCCCATATTGGCTTGGTGCATCGGTGCGTTCCCTCAAGTACAATACCAGTGTATATTGTATTCTGAATTGATCTGGTGCATCGGTGCATTCCCCTAACAATGATACCGCTGTATAAATTCGTCTTCATTACATTTGGTGATCAGTGTATGTATCATATTATCCTGGTGCACAGGTGCATTCCCCCAATTACACTTACATTGCTTGCAGCGCCGTCCGGGGTTGCGGAACTCGTCTTCGTCGACGAAGCCGGCCTTGCACACGCAGGTATAGGCCTCCATCGTGTCGATGCAGATGGCATTGCTGCAATTGCTTATTAGCACCGAGCACAATCCCAATTAAGGAATTATACCGTGCACAACGTCAATTGAAGAAGTGCACTGTTCACAATCTCTATTAGGAAAGTGTACTGGTGCACAACCTCAAATACTGAAGTACAACGTGCGCAACCTCAATTTGGTAAGTGTACTGGTACACAACTTCAATTAGGGAAGTGCACCACTCACCGATCGCAGTTGTTGAGGTGCGGGGAGCGGCACTCGTCGACGAGCTCGCGGCACACAAGTCCCGGGAAAGCCGCCGGGTTGGGCGAATAGTCGACGTAGCCGGACTTGCACCTGATGTAGGGTGTATATTAGAAATTGCGATTTTCGTGTATCAGTGAACTTTCCTAATTGGGAATGAGGAAGAATTGCATGTAAAAATTTCAAAAGTTGTATTGGTGCATTTTCCAAATTGCCTGATCACTAGTGTTCGGTGTATTCGACCATTTACACATACCTGCAGACGTAGCCGGTCTCGGTGTCGGTACAGAGGGCATTGGGTGAGCAGCGAGCGGATCCGTCCGTGCACTCGTTCTGTTCCGCGATGCAGAGACGGCCCGGCTTGTGGATCGTGTCGGCGGAGCGGTCCATGAAGCTGAAAGAGGCCGAAAATTGTATTTTTGGTCTTTTGAAACACTGCAAATTATTTCTATAGGCTTGCAAACATTTTGTAAAATTACTAACTAACATGTAAAATATTGGCGTTTTAAAAAGGTTTTATAGGAATTTTAGGTAATTCAAGGGTGTTTTAAACCGAATTCCTGAAATCCTTACCCATTGGGACAAGCACAGATGTATCCATCTCCATCGTCAGTGTCGATGCAGCGAGCAGAGCGATCGCAATCGTGAAGACCAAGGAGGCACTCGTTGCGCACTGAAAATCAATAAATTTTAATTTTAATTTCCGAAATTTAAATCTTCAAACCAACGGAACTCTCAATAAAAACTATGGAACAATATCAAAAAAACTGCAGTTTTTCATTCTACATTTTTCAAAAGCAAATTTTGAATTTCCATTGCTAATTTTGAATTTGTAAGCTCCAATTGGAGTGTGTGAAAGCTTGGTGAAATATTCCAAAACTCACAGCACACTCCCGTTACGGGATGGCGTCTCTCGGTCGCGGCACATTGGCAGGTGTAGAAGGCGCCACCATGAGGCAGGCACTGCTCCCTCTTCCGAATATCGCAGGAGAACGGAATCGACGGGTCGCACGTTCCGGGTGGGGCGCACCTTCAGAGGGATACGGTAGCCACACCACCCAGTTGATCGCAAACTGAACCCACCTTCCATCCCTTGCTCTGCGCGCGTATCCTGGTCGGCATTCGCAGGCATATCCATTGCCACTGCGCTCCCGGACGCATTCTGGAACATTTACTGCGCTTAGCGGAGTCCGGAATCGAGGGAATAACCGGAACGGAAAAATATTTTACCTTCCTCGACGGCGCACTTTACTCCGCCATTGCGGCAATCTCCAATGTCGTTGTTCTGCGAGATGTGGACCTCCTTGATGGATACTGTAAGAGAAATGGGTTAGTTCAGTTTGCGATCAGGTTCGATTCCAGTCTGCGATAGTCGAGGGAGGATTACAGTACCGCAATATCCAGTTCTGTAGTCGCGCGTGTAATCCTCGGGACAGGCACAGCGATGGTTGAGGAAGGGCGTGACGAGGCAGGCCTCGGGGTAGATGCAGGATGTGAGGAGTTGGGGATTGCAGAGGGAACCTGGAGAAATATCGATTAGGAAACATCAAAGATCAAAGTACAAAGGCCCAAAGCTACCGTACCTCCGCAGACCTTGGAGACCGGGTGGCGCTGGAAGCCCTCTGGGCACACGCACTTGCCGCGACCGTGATCATCGACGCACCTGGAGTCAGTTTCCGATTACTTCGATCACTTTCAGTTTACGATTACCCTCCTCAGATTACGGTAAGTCAAATGGTCAAAACTTACAGCTCATTCAGCGATCGATCGCATCCCGTCTGGGCAATCGGGTTGCAGGTTCCCTTGGTGGTCGGCTCCCGCTGCACTTGTGGGCAGGCAACCTTCTGGATCATGGATCGGAGTCGCGTGTCGAGGTCCTGAAAGGAAACCATGAGTAGTGTAGACGAGGAAACTCGAGTTTATCCTAGACTGGATAAGTGTGACCAGTAATGCTTAGTAGCCGATTGGGTTACGGTAGGTTCCACAACGAAATCCCTGACATCTGTAAGTACCTTGAATCGGTCAACGTAGAACCAGGCGGAAGGGGATCCGGCGATGGTTTCGAGTTCCGATGCCAGCACGTGGTCAGTTACTCCGATGGCGAAGGTGTTGATCTGTAAAGTAGGATATTTCATTCGGATTACGGTACCATTGGTGGATATCGCAAACTAAAACCATTTAGAGTATACTGTAATCGCAAACTGACTCCGAGCTTGCGGGCCGACATAGCGGGATCCGTGACATTGTCTTGACTGCGTCCGTCGGTGAGAACGATGGCAACGCGGGAGACGTCGTTTGAACGCGCTCTTTAAGGTTACGGTAAGTGAAATAATCGCAAACTGGAATGCGATCGTAAACTGAATCCTTATTTTTATTACCTTGCTCCTCGCCGCTCGCTGAAACCCTCCTTGACCATGTGCTGGATGGCAGCTCCGGTTCGAGTCAGTCCAGTGAGATACTGAGTCTCCGTGATCGCTCGAAGGACGGAAGCCTTGTCCGGGTTCTGCGCGAGGTCGAACTCGTGGCGGATCTGAAGTAGTTCAAAAATATAATTTTTATTTCATAAAAAGCCCGTAAAATACTTGAAAATTAGCCTATTTAGAGTTTTGTTTACAATGTTTCTGCTATTTTATAGTCAAAAAATCAAACATTTAAATTTTTAAATTCAAATTTCAAAATACCTGATCAGAGTACTGGATGAGGCCAACGCGCGTCCTGTCCGGTCCGATCTCGAAGAGCTCCACGAATTCGCGCACAAAGCGGAGGACCTGGAAAACGAAAACACTAAAGTTGGCTCTATTCTCTCAACTATTCATAAAATCAACAGCGGCTATTTAATCATGACTTTGCGACGGCTATGCAAGTTTATATGCCCAAGAGCAAAAACGCTCTTGAAGATTTTCACCACTATCTCAATCCACACTCACCTCATTCTTGAAGACGTAGCTTCCAATGGAACCGGATCCGTCGATGAGGAACATGAGATCGGTCTTCTGCTTGGGACACGTCGTCTGCACCGTGCACACTCGTCCAGGAGGAAGACTCGCCATCGAAGAGACATCGATGAATCCGGCGTAGCTGGAAGGTGTACGGTAGTTCGGTGGGACAGGAGACGGTACGGTGAGGCAGCCTTTATTCACAAAAGAACCCTCTTACCATTGGCAAGTGTAACCGTCCGGCGTATCGACGCAATCGGCATTTTCATCGCACGTATTCAGCTCCTGGATCGCGCATTCGTTGTGGGCTGCAAGGAATGGAATCAGAAAAAGGAGTGCAAAAGATCGGGCCAAGCCGGTGATCGAAACCGGGACCTCTCGCACCCAAAGCGAGAATCATACCACTAGACCACTTGGCCGGTGAGGGAGCGCCCTCCGACTGCTCTCTCTATCCCCCGGACGAGCGAGGTGGTAGAGAGAAAGAAAGGAACCAGCTTCTCCTCTACTCCTTATCGTGCTTTTCAGTAATGTCACGGGAATTCTTACTAAGCGCAAATTTATAGCATATCAACCGTAACCCTACTGATACCGTAACCCTCCGTATACCGTAACCCTCTGTATACCGTAACCCTTACCATTCGAGCATCTTCTTCCGGGAGCGAGACCGTGAGTCGAAGACGTGTCCGTGAAGCCCTCCTGGCAGACGCAAGCGTATCCTGAAATCCAGTTACCGTAATCCTCCTTAATCGCAAACTGAAATCATACCGTCAGTTGCGTCGATGCAGCGCGCATGCCGATGGCACGCGTGCTCGCCCGTAGCGCACTCGTTGATTACTGTAAGTTTGGGCTTGTGCTCGGTGCACTTTTCAAATTGCCCGTCTAGTTAGGAAAGTGCACTCACGCTCCTTGCAGCGGCGTCCGGGTACCTTCTCCGGGTCGGGGGAGATGTCGATAAAGCCGGCGCGGCTGAAATTTATCGAGTAACCCGAAAAGAAGATCACAAATTGATTTAAATAATCGCAAACTGACCACTGGCAGGTGTAGGAGTCGAACATGTTCAGGCAGGCAGCATTGCGGTCGCAGTCGTGGTTCTTCGAGCACGCGGAGTACACTGGAAATATTCTCATTTTTAGGGCTACCGTAACCCTCCCCAGGCGTGCCAGGACACAGGCCAATCGATAAATCCCGCGCGCTATCCCCCAAATCGATCGCTCCGACACTCGGCCGTGGTTGCCTAGTGGCAAAGGCGCGGGCTTCAAGTACCCGTGGACATAGTCCTTCGTGGGTTCGAATCCCTCCCGCGGCCAACCTTTTGCATTTTACTTTTGTGGCATGGATTTGAAACTTAGTAAAGCTTGGGGATCATGTCCGGTCTCGGTTGATCGATTATCACACTGATTTGGGCAAGTTTGTCCAATTGCTTCAGCAATCCCGCGCTTTCTCCCCAAACTTTAGGTAAATTTGATCAATTCGACGGCGATTAATTATTATGCGAGTCTACGACATTGTCACATTCCAAGCCAACCTGGCCGCATAGAATTGAAAGCGGCCGAGTTGATGGATTTTTCATTTACAATGTTGTGGTCTTTCATGTAAAACTATTGTCCAGTATTATAGTGATGCGGAGGCGACGCGCGAACTACCTTCGCGGCAAACAGCGTAGTGATCTATCTTCTGCGGCAGAAGATAGATCACTACGCTGCTTAC
>JACMIG010000356.1:8840-25318 GCA_014805385.1 Levipalatum texanum
CACCCCCCCCCCCCCCCCCCCCACCGCCCCCCCCCCCCCCCCCCCCCCCCCCCCCCCCCCCCCCCCCCCCCCCCCCCCCCCCCCGCCGCCCGCGAGATGCGCGAAAGCGAAAAGACGATTTATCGCCGATTTATGAGTACGCGAGAAACGCGTCTTTCGCTGTTTATTGCACCCTGGTGGCATCCATTCGCTTCCCCTTCCTACGAAGATTCACAAACAACTCCGCATCAATGAGGCCATTATCGTCATCTTATCAAGTTGCGGGGGAATTTTGCATATAATGCCACGAAGTTCGATATTAATGCGGAAATGTGCTGATAAAACAGCAAACGAAGTATTCTTCACGATGCTTTTCCCGACGACAACAGAAAATCTCGAACTCACCGACACGTCGTGCTCTTGAGCAGCTCGCTCATGCTGCACCCGACATCGGCCATGTCAAAGGGCAGCGATACGATCGTTACGCCGATTAGCAGGGCTGCAATTTATCGATTATAATAATTTTTGAATTTTTGAATACCGCCTTTTCCATAATTCATTTCGGCTCTCAGGTCCGAAAGAGTTTCCAGTGATAAATCATGCAAATCCCCCCTCTGCGCAGTGCCCGGACTCTTTTCATGTTTGCCGAATAGGAGAATTCTATTTGGAGGGCCTTCTGTGCGGTAAAGCGAAAAGTCACACACGGAAAGTACTCAACCACTCCAACAGTAAGTTGTTAACAGCTGTTTTGAGCGTTCTGTTAAATCTGCGTAGTTTTTGTTTCTCTTTCAAACTTTCTGGCCACAGTGTCGTGGAAATCAAAAGTCCACGGCTACTCGAGAATGCCAACTCTTTGTGTTGCTGCTACTCCTTCTTTATTGTCACCTCGGCAATAAAGAAGAAGTAGCAACATGCATTGCTGAATGAGTAATCAAAATAACGCATCCACCCTCATTATGCTTGATCATTCTGACGAGAAAGGCATCAAAGCCTTTCCGTCATAACCAAACAAGCCTTCTTTGCCCACTCATAGTTCAACCTACGCTGCAATATATAAGCCCCCTGCAATAAAAAAAAGTTCAGCTAACTCTGACTATCGGTAAAAAAAAGTCCATGGGAAACTAGCGTAATTCCGGGGAAAAGTACGTACTTTTCCCCGGAATTACACTAGTTTCCCATGGACTTTTTTTACCGATAGTCAGAGTTAGCTGAAGTTTTTATTGCAGGGGGCTTTGCGGCAAGGGTTGTGGTACACAACCTGAATTTTTTGGCATCTTGTGTATTGTGCAGAACCCACGGGGTGACAATCATATTTTTCGAAGCTCATTCGTATTGAGCAACATTACTACTGTAATGTGTACTTTGCATTATGTAGTTGCAACGTGGGTGGTCCCAGCCTGCTCCAGCGTATCTCGCCGGTGAGCAAATGGTAGATCAAACGGGCGCTAAGCGCAGAAAGATCGGAAAAATATTGCCACCCCGTGGGTTCTTCTCAATAGTGGATGAAGAGAGATTTTCTTTTTCTATTCTCACAGAAACCCCTTTTTTCTCACAGGCAAAACTTCATGATGACTCCGTCTGAGCCTCGCTCGTTCCAGTCCATAAATAGGACCAGATAAAGGCGTCTGTGCTCATTCCCACGGAAGAGGCCGAAAACAGCGGTGAATGGTCAGAGACCGGTCGAGAACGGAACGGCTCCAAATAAGACACACCCCATCTGTTTCCAATTTGTTTCACTACTTCCCTTTCCAATGATTAGCCAAGAGCTAACCCATTGGAGTGTAATCGTTCAAGCACTCTTTAGCGGTTTTTCTTGGACGCCTGAAGCCGAAGACTGTGTCTTGAATGCAGAGGCCTACCCCTGCCTTCCCTGCTCGCAAATGGGAATGATCCTGGCATCTGTTGCCTCATTTCCTCCTTCTCATGCCATAACGAATTATGGGACATCCCGTTGATGTGCTCCAGCTGCCCCCGGGATCTAGTCCATTTGGCGAAGCGCATTTAACCCCGTAAAGGGCCTCCACTTGCTTCAAATTTGACATTTGCTCCATTTAACAGCGGTGGTTGTGAAGTCCAGGAAAAGATCCCCCCACTCACCAGCCACGAATTGGACGTTGGCAATTATGCGCAGGGGCGCCGCCCTCATGGTGCACAGCAGATACGGGATTAGGACGAGGGTGGAGAGGAAGAAGGAGATGGCACCTGAAAGGAAACTCATAAATACTCCGTACTCAAAGACAATTTCTTTTAAAAGAAGGACGTGGGAATATTGCCAGTCTTAATGAGGGGTCTATGGAAATCAAGCATTTGAACGCTTTGGCGTTGTACCGAAACTCCTGCCAGCCCTTCTTGAAGTTCGATATTGGGAAAGATAAGTCTCTTCTGCTGAGCGTCCATGCTCTTCCAATTTCAGCCAGCAAAATGTTCGTACTTGCGGGATCAGTTAATTTCGCGGTTCGCCCTCCGAAAAGTCCTGATGGCCACTGATTCCATGCCAGCAGGAAAGCCACGTTCCCATAATGTGCTCCGACGCCATAGGGCCGTTACCCTTGTATGACACGAAGACGCCGCGCCAATCGACCCATTGTCAGGGCTTGGTGATGATCTTTTACAGCGGGACCACTCCCTTTTATCATGAACGTTTCGCGGAGCCATAGATAAGACTCAATTCCGGGAAGAGGGCTAATCCACAGTCTGATATAGTAAGGGAGCGCTGACGATCAAATATGTCTTTCGATCTTTCTTGCCCGATCTATGAATACTTTGCATACCCATGCTCCTCCCGCGAAATTCTGAATTTGCATAGCAACAATGAAGCATCGCGCTACTGCATATATTAAGCAGTCCGGAACGGCTCTATTACCCCCGGAACACTTTATTCTCACCTCCGAACAGGCAGAGAAGTCCGATGGCGGCACTCCCGTCTCGCACTATGCACGAGGTCGGCGAGCAGAGGGCGAAGAGGCCCTGGAAGATGGCATTCATCTACGCTTTAACCCCGGCAGTAGTTACTGCAGTTAGCGAGCTGCTGCTAAATCCCGGAATGATGCTAAACCCCGTAAGTACCATGCTGGTGGTCCCGCGGACGATCCATTCGGGCTGCGTCATGACCACGAGCTGTACGCCCGAAATGACGATGGAGAGCAGGGGCCAGATGAAGGGGAGCAGGATACGGAGCATGGCTCGCGAATGGAGGGCTGAAGATGAGTTACTAGACGAAAATTCTAAAAACACGCTTGATAATAGTGTTTATGCGAAGAAATTGTTATATAGGAGCCGGAAATGTCGAAGGCCATAAAACAGAGAAAACAAATTTTGACAATTCAGAACGAATTTTGAAGAGGTGAAGAGGTGACAGTGATGAGGAGGATTACGGTGGTACATTCCAAAGAGTTGGGAAGAACCAAAAAGAAAGACACAAACATGTCATTGCAACTAGGCCTCCTAAAGAGGAGGCAAGTAGAGAAGAGGAGGGAAGGGAAGCGATTTGAAACAGAGGCCTAGCCCCCTCTGAAAGTGTGCCCATAAATTCTCTACATTGGAGAAGAGGAGGAGGAGGAGAAGGGATCCGAAAGCCTTCTCCGATATTGTTGAGCAACCGTGGGCTTACAACTCCAGCGGTGTTCATTATCGGCGACCCAACCTCGGCTAATTTTCAACCTATGAGCGAAACTTCTATGGACAGTCGCGTACGGAACGTAATATTAGAAGCTTTTGGATCGCCGACAATAAGCCAGAGCCGGTGAGACGACCGGGGAGAAACAACGATCAACAAAGAGAGAACAGATCGCGATAGAGAAATCCCAACTACGTGGAATTCGTAGCTCTTCACAAAGATAGAGAGAGAGAGAGACCGGAATATCCACGCTCCATTTTCGCCCAGCCAGCAACCGTTTTCCTGGTCTCACTGGAATGTGAAATTCGAATGGAAGGGAGGCAGAAGACCGAGAGAGAGAGTGGAATTCGAACTCGGGACAACTTGGTAACGCGTCTACAACTCTACCATTGCGTCACAACGAACCTTGAAATATGCTCTCGGCAGAGTCACAAGAAGGAAGTGTCACCAGTGATTTAGGGACCGGGAAGAATCAAATTCCAAAAAACTAGGACTACAATATGTGCGAAATCTCCCTGGCCGTCTGTACGACGGAGAAGACAGGGAAGCTCATGATCATGAAGCTCACTCGCTCGTGAAGCACGTCTAATTGTGTGTCTCTTATAAAGTGATGACAATGTAGCCCCCATCACAGAAACGATCAAATAAACAGCGACCACAAGAGCGCACACACACGAAACATTCTCTAGCCCCACCCAGTCCACGAGGGGGATACGCCCAAGGGTGCGTCCCTTCGGTTTACTGCCACAGATAAGGAAACACTGTGGTGGCATGTTACGAACACGCCCTTCAGATGTCTTGTATTATAGCTCGTTTGGATGAAAATCACAATCTAATGAGAGGGGATTTTGGGAAAATAGAGTACAGCCATAAATATTATCCGAATCAAACTAATGTCAAAGCAATGCCCTCTGACATGCCCCCACAGCGTTGAGCTTTGAAAGGCGTATCAAATGTGGTATGGCTGCTTAAAGGCCAAAAGATGCACGTGAGAGTTATAACTTGAAAGGAGGTCACAGTCAAGACGTGGCCCACGAAATCCCCCTTGACCGAGCTGATAGCATCTCCACGTGCTTACAATCTGGCATCTCCATACATTTTATGGCAGCGAAGGCAGTCGAAACATTTGATGGACAGCAGACGAGAATTCTATCGCAGCTTCGTCTAAAGGCTGGGGTGAATAGACTGGAGGAAAGGCCAGTGCCAATCCAGCACGCGAATTGATAGTGGAATCAGCGTTCAGCGTCCATCGAATCTTTACATAGGAGCTCCGGTAAAAAAAAGAAGTAAGGATTAGTGAAACGAGCGGACCAGAGCTAAAAATATCGCATGATATCGTCGTCACATTTCAAAATCTTCTCGCTATAGAAAGCTCAGGTACGAGACATAAATCACATTCCTTTCACAAGACGGCACCGTTGTGAAATGAGATGGCGAAACTGCGCGCGACATCTTAGGCTCGCGGCTGAATAATGAGTCCGTCTGAGATGGAGTATCTGTCACCCTTCTCTGTCTTTGGCGGGAGTGGACAGCGCGAGATCTCGAAGTGGCCATCAAGGAGACTCTTCATTTGGTCTGTGGCCGGAATGACCAGCTATAGATCGCGAAGTTTCCCTTCTCTCTTTAGGGGTGATCGAAACTGGAGTTTGAAGAGTCATCATGGAAACCCTTTCCCCTTTTAGTTTTTGGGATTGAGCGACCAGCTCTAGATCCTAAAGTCCCAAGGACTCGTTCATTGGGTAGCGAAAATTTGCATCTTTTCCTCTCAAACGACCAAAGACAAGGGAGTCGAGGGTGGAAGATGGGATAGAGCGAGACAAACGTCCTGCTCCTAGCCTTTCCCTGGTCCGGATAGAGTGACCAACTCAAGATCTCGTAGTTCCAGGGTAGAGCTCGTGACAAATTTGCATCTTCTCCTCTCAAAGGACTCTATCAGACCAAAGACAAGGGAGACGAGGAATAGAGAGAGGCAAGAGAGAAGAGCGTCCTTCTCACTGCCTTTCCTTGGACCGGATTTAGTGACCAACTCAAGATCTCGTAGTTACATAGTTCCATGGGTAGATCCCGTGAAAATTTGCATCCTCTCCTTTCTAACATAAGGACTCCATCAGACCAAACACAAGGGAGTCGAGAAGAAGAGAGAAGAGAAGGGAAGAGAGCAGAGAGAGGCAAGAGTCCTCCAAAGACCCCGTCCTCCCTCTCGGAGGACCCATGCCTCCACGGGCGAGTGTCCATTGAAGATGCAAAGGGGAGATAACATCGTGTCGGGGGATTGCAGGACTGGAAGAGGGGAGCAGGAGGCCTCTCCTCTTCTCCTCCTCCCCTTCCTTCCTCCTACTCCTCCTTCTCCCATGGCGCGCAACTCAAAGGCGGCAGTTGTAAATGGGACGAGACGTGTCACACCCGGCTGGCACGACGCGCAGTACTCACAAGGGACAGTGCCTTCTAAGACAGAGTGGCAAGATATTAGGAGGCCGATCACCAACAGCTCGTCTTAATCGTGGCGATTTCCAAATGTATCGGAAGTGCTGGTAGAAAGATACAGTGTTCTAATGGAGGAGGAATAGTCGGCAATGCTGTGTTAGACGCGCTTAGGAACTTCTGAGCCAAAGAGATGGAACAAACTGCCGAAATGATTCCAGTTGTCCAGCTGATCTCGATAACAAGCGGTGGATAGTACTAAATAATAGAGAAGAGTGAGCTTTTGATCTCGCTGATTTTCGTGGCACTATGACAAAGATTCAACGATAAGGAATGTAACGCAAACAATTTGTAAGCTCCTTGGATGGAAATAAAGATGGTCGTCACAGCTTCATGCATGACAATGTGGAATTCTTGTTGTGTGCATTTTATGCAGATCTGTGCACGATAGTTGCGAAGGAAGTGTAGCCGCGAGGCGTAGTCAGGAACTTGGCAAGGATTCAATACTGTGCTGGCTCGAAAGGAAAGGAGAAGAAGCTAATGGGATGCCTCTAGAATCCTTCTACAGAAAGTGAAAGTGCATGAGAACACAGGTAGTGCCATGGTGATTTGGCCTTGTAAGGAGGGGGGGGGGGACTTGTCACGCATTTTCCAATATGCACTCGTATCATAACGAGATAACGCCTTTGTGTCGGGTGGGCATTAGACGCTGATCGAGAGATGAAAGAGATGAGAGTATCCGCAAGTTCTGACTGCGGCTATGTATTCACAAGTTGTGGATACAAGGCGATGAGACTTTTAATAAAAGCCCATAGCATAAACCAGGTTGTCTATCCGACAGCGTAAATGATGACTTTTGTGTGGCGGAGGGGGCATTAGACAGCGATCAAGTGATGTAAGCCCCGGTCGTTTTATTCCCAGGGCATTTCATGCTCCCTTGGCACCTTAAATCTGGCAAAGACTTTTTGACGATGAGAACTAGAAGCACTTGGCAATAACCAGGAAGTCTAGCCACCGGCGTAACAGGACCGAAACAAAACACTCGACGAATAATTCGATAGCCCAAATGGAATCAAGGGAGGAGAGAGGATTCAGTAATCGGATAAGAACCAGGCGGAAGGGGCGGGCCATTTAGAACCCCCTGCCACGGATTGGAAGACATCGAGAGAGTGGGCCCCTGCTTTGGAATTAATTGCGGGCTCCTCCTCCGTTCTGTAGAGGGTCTATGGCAGTATCTTTCTGCTTCTCTAGGCTCTTATGGCTCGTGGATAGAGAGAAGAGATGGATAAGAGAGGACAGATGGCTTGACAATGCCGAACCCTCGTCCCATGGGCCACTACCCATCACATCTGAATAAATGAAGCGCGCGGAGGAGAGAGGAGGGAATTGAGAGAGCCCCGAGAAGGAGAGCAATCACGTAACGAGGACCGATGGTCACTCTGCAGTAATGATGAGTGGGGGGACGCGCGATGAATTCATCGGGACTAGTCATCCAAAGTATTCACTGTTCTGAGGGAAGGGGCTTCAAGGGTACATTCCTGAATTGAGCGACATGAACGGCGGAGATCGATCCGCGTCAAATTTTCGACGGGCCTTGACGCTGTAGCTAAGTGGTGTGCTTGACCCCAGCGCAGACAATCGACCACAAGGAGAAAGAGTTTTCGTATTTTGAATCAAAGAGGAGAGATTAGCTTCGTACGTCACGGCAAATGTGAAAAGTGCCATTCTTCCTGAGAAAAGAGCATACCGTTGGTATATCCTGCCTTCCTCGACATTGCGAACACAAAAATCGACCTTCTCATTCCGAACGACGTTTTACCTGCGAAAAGCGTTCGAAATTCGTGTATCTCAGGAGCCATTCAGAATGGGTCTGGGATTTGGAGCTCTTGTTTCCAATGGAAGGATGCTAAAGCACAGAGACAAAGATCGGGACCGCACTGGGGTACACAACCCCCACATCAAATCTTAAAATTAAGTCATTTGTTGCTCCTGGTATGAAATCGATGAAGTCAACGAAAGAGCCCAGACATGTGAGAAGTGCGAGGGCGGATGAAGAGGCGATGGTTGCAAGAAGGGAAAAATTTCTCTGCTTGCAAGCTTTTGTTTTCCCCTCGTGGTTTGTTTCGTTTGCTTTTGTTTTCATGATGAATCGCTCTCCATATTCTTCGCCAACATTTTCGCGCCTAAATTAATAGGATTCGTGACTCGGTGCTAGTGACGCGAGTACAGAACTCTCTCGGTTTAGTCGCTTGGCCACTCGGAGATTCACTCTGACAACTGAAACATGAGTGCTATTCCGAACCCATATAAATGCGGCGAGTGCGGAATGAATTGCAAATACCCTTCCGTCTTGAGGGTACATTGCCCGACAAACCTTAACCATTCAGCTTTCATGCAGAATCATCTACGAATTCATACTGGCGAAAAGCCGTTCGCATGCAAAAAGTGTAACGCGCGATATTCGAGCAAATCAGATCTCAAAGTAAGTCCGAATTCGTTATTACGATTCATTTCATACAATTTGTGGCTCATTTTACAGAGGCATCAGCAAACACACACTGGTGAAAAGCCGTTTACGTGCAATGAGTGTAACGCAAGTTTTTCGCTCAAACCATACCTCACCGTAGGTTGCCGTTTTCGATTGATACCAAAGTCTCATGACTTGTACATCCACATTTTCACAGGAGCATCGACGCACCCACACTGGCGAAACGCGATTTACTTGCTATGAGTGTAACGCACGCTTTTTCAACAAATCAAAACTCAATGTAAATATATTTCAGTTCGACATTAATATTCTTTTGTTATGGTTTGTAGTTCCATGTTTTGTAGGAGCATCAACGAATCCACACTGGTGAAAAACCATTTGCATGCAATGAATGCAGCGCTTACTTTGCGCGCAAATCAAATCTCAATGTCGGTTCGATTTGGAGATGTTTGATTAAAAATCCTTCCTAGATACACTACCGACGGCATACAGGAGAGAAGCTTTTCGAATGCGACGATTGTGGTAAACGGTTCTCGAGAAGCAACGAAATTGCTGTAAGTTTGTCTGCTGCTCGCAATCGGTCCACTTATGAGTGGAAATTTCACTTTAGGAGCACAGAAGATGCCACACAGGAGAGAAACCATTCGAATGTGTGGAATGCGGCAAATGTCTCACAAACTCTACGAATCTCAGGGTCATATAATATATAAGTGAAGGGAAATTTCGATTGTACATTCCAGAAACACATGTACATTCACATCGGATTGAAAAAGTATCAATGTCCACTATGCTGCAAAGCATGCGTGCAATCATACAACCTCAAGGTTCAGAACAATTCAGAATTAACAAATTTTGTTTAATGTCAGCTGCATATGCGGTCGCACACGGGAGAGAAGCCATTCGAGTGCGTTGAATGCGGCAAGCGATACACTAAAGAAAGTGATCGACGCGTAATCACCCAGGAATACTAAACGATTATGGTTATTGCAGAAGCACATGAAGCTACACATTGGAGAGAAGAAATCAACAAAACACGCAATGTGATCAAAACTTACTCGAAGCTTTCAAATGACAATCCACTATAAATATTTCGGTTGCGTTCACTTTATCTGTGTTGTAGTTCAAAGGAATCCGTTTGGGGGGAAGGGAGGATATTTAGTCGAGTGAGACCTGAGTGTGGAATGCGAAAAGGGAGGAGAGGAGAGGCTAGTGGAGGTGGCGAATAATGCTGGAAAGAACGACGATAGGGAAGGAGAGCTGTTCGAACGATGAGTTTTGCATGCTGGCTTTTGCTCCACCGGAGTTCTCTTTTCGCGGTACTGATGTAGCCGGTGAACGATGAATTGAACTCCGGTTTTAGTCCAAAGTCCTTGTGCTGGACTACAAAAAACTTGAGTCCTGTGGTTATCAAGAATGTGGGCATTAATAGTCTACAAAGTTTTCCGCTCGCTTTTCAGATTCTCAACTGTACAAGGTCCAATAGTTGCATGAGAAATCAGTGCGAGAGCGCGCGGAAAGGGAAGATGTTCGAGTGATGATATATCCAAATGCAACGAAATGCGGAAAGTACTGTACATGGCCTTCAGATTTGGTGGTGCGTTGCCCGCCACAAATCTTGAACATTCAATCTTCATACAGAAGCATCAGCGAATCCACACTGGTGAAAAAACATTTACATGCCATGAGTGTAACGCACGCTTTTCGGACAAATCAGCTCTCAGTGAAGGCTGCGTGGAGGAAGGGAAAAAAGTAGTCCGGACGAGGCGTTTTGTTCGCTGGACTCTACTTCTTCAGTGTTAAAGATGATGATCTGCTCAAGAAGAAGGTTTGTAATATGCTGCGCAATGAATTCCCAGCATCTCGTAAAATATTACATTTTAAGTTATCTTTTTGCCGCCTAAAACAATATAGATCGCGGCCCTGTGCGAGGCCGCGAGGGCACAACTCTCATGGAACATTCGCTCCGTATTCGAAGAATGTTTTTTTAACCTTGGCGATTGAATGATGAGTCCTACGTAAACACTGGCTCTGCTACCCTGATTTCCATTTTTAATCCTAATAAATTCATGAGCAAAATGATCGTTTTATCTGTTCCACCGCAATTCTGAGAACTTACCCAAACGTTAAGTCGACAGAGGCAAGCATGCACACTCCATTTCCGTTGACCTCACGACTCAATTTTCCATGTCAACGGACATGGGCGTGTGCAGATCTGCGACCATTTCCAAGTCTGAAGATTCCTCGAATCCACCCCAAAACGTACCGTAATCCGCGTAGATTGGACGCCCCTGTCTTGCTGACCTCATGAATTCCAGTTCACCATGAGGTAGGAAGATCAGGGGTGTGCAGGCCCACGTCCATGCGTTTGGGAAGAGGGAATATCAGCCAGACGAGAATAAGAACAAGCGAGAACGAATAAGAGACAAAAATAAGACGTGTGAAGGCCAGCGAATCAACAATATTCAATTTATTCTAGGATCAACATTCGAAATTGACGAGTTGCTTGGAGACGACGTCGGCGAGAACGTTGATTCCTTCTGGTGAGTCGTCCAGACAGCGGATGTAGGTGAAGTGCTCACCTCCTTTATCCCTGAAATGCCAATGAAATCTCTGAAAACACCCCCTGAGACTTACAGGAACTGCTCCTTCACGTCCATCTCCAGCTCTTCCAGCGTTTCCAGGCAGTCGGAGCTGAATCCTGGCGCCACCATGGCCATTCTCTTGACTCCGGATCTAAACCAGTCGCTCATTACTCAAGATTCTTAAAAATTCAGCGAGCTACCTGGCCAATTCCACCGTCAAATCCTCGGTATAAGGCTTCAGCCACTCGAGGTGACCCAGCCTCGACTGGAAGGACGTGACGACGTCAGCGCTGGTGACGCCTCCCTTTGCCAGCCGGTGCTTAAGGAGCTCCGTGGTCTCGTGGCACTGGTACCCATAGGGGTCGCCCTTATCTTGGTACTTCAGGGGAATGCCGTGATATGTGATCACGAGGACGTCGACGTCTCCGGACTTCTTGAGGCCGTCTTCAATGGTCGCGGCGATCGTTTCGATGAAGACCGCGTTACGGTAATACGCCGGAACTGTGCGGAGGGCCATCTGATGACGCTGCTTGAGGAGAGCGTGGAAAGCCTAAATAAGGAGCGTCGTCAGGGTTACGGTAGCTCGCCGTAGACTCACAGCATCGCACATAGAAGCCGTCGTTGTGGCCGAATACTGCGGGTACAGGGGGAAGAGCACCAAGCGGTCGCATCCTGCCTTCTGCAGCTCGGCAATTCCTTCCTCGATCGAGGGTTCGCCGTATCGGTATGCCCAGCTGACGACCACGTCCTCTCGGCCCTGGGCTGATAACGCGTCCTGCAGGAGCGTCGCTTGGTTACGGCTGATGGTTCGAAGCGGCGATTCGTCCTTCTCCGTGTTCCAGATGGCCCTAAAAGTGGGGAGATGAGAGAGGTACACGGCAACCCTATCTGGCATCAGAAATTCCCAACTTTTTAGGCTGTTTTGGGGTCTCTTCGAGTGGCGAAATGAGGCTGTTGGCATGAATTTCTTATCAGGCCCGTTTTATGACTTTGCCTATTCTGAGATCGTTGGCGTGAAAAACTCCAGAAATGTAATCATCTCAAGCTTCTCCTAAGGCATGAAATAGGCCAGAACGCGCACAATTGAGATCGAGAGATAAGCGATCCCGGGCGCGCTGATAACGCGTTAAAATTTGTCTCCCTCTTTCCATGACCCAAAACACATTTTCACGAAATCTAAAACTGCCCGAAATATTCATCCTAAAAAGCCGAAAATCATCACCTTGCCCCAACCCCAAATCGCCTGATAATCTTAAGAAACTCACTTGTAACACTTTCCCTTCTTGAACGGCCTGAATGGCAAGATGAAGAAATACAAGATCGGGAACCAAATCAGCCTTGGCGCTTCGATAATCTGCAAATTTGCACATTAAAGAAGGGGTAGGAGGAACCACATTTGCATTGGGGCAATTGGGGACAAAATGCACTTTGGCCTGAGTCTGGTTGCACTTTGGCCTGCGTCTGGTCTGGATTTCCATAATGACCGTAATCAGGAAAGTTCCTTCTACCCCTTCTTTAAAACCCGCCTTCGCAAACCTCAAAATCACTTACCCGTGCGTCCCGGAGAAACTGCGACAGGTATCTTCTCATAGGCCAATAGGAATATCCGCTCGGAGTTCCCGTATTCGTCAGCAGAATTCCGATCTTCGGCCTCGGCGGTACCTTGACCTGAAACAACAAAATAAGCCTACCGTACCCAAGGCTGCAACTTACCAGCTGTCCTCCGGACTGCTCCAAGAGGAGCTTCGCTCTCTCGGCCAGCACTCCCATTGTGCGTCTTGTGAAACTAAATAACCATTTCTTGCTACAAAAACGCAAAACCACGTAATCAGTGCGGAGGGCCACGACGCGCGCTTATCAGCTTAACGTGCAGGGGAATCGGGAATAAGGCGACGTGAGGTGAGGGCTATATGATGCAATTTGCGTTTGTGGGTTGACCTCCGGTCTGGGCTCTTTCGTTACCTTGTAAAACATCATCGATGCCAGACCAGAAGCAACAGATGACAAAATATTTTTAAAAGATTTGATGTGGGGGTTGTGTATCCCTGTGCGGTCCCGATCTTTGTCTGTGGGCTTGAGCATCCTTCTTGTGACCCCTGGTAACCAGCATTCGAAATGCTAGACTCATTCTTTATGGCTGTTCAACTACACGAGAATATCGATCGCTTTTAGTTCGCTATACGTTGTTTCGGAATGAGAAGGTCGCCTTTTGTGTTCGTAATATCTAGGAAGGCAGGATATACCAACGGTTTGCTCTTTTCTCAGGAAGAATGGCACTTTTCACATTTGCCGTGACGTACGAAGCTCATCTCTCCACTCCGATTCGAAATTCGGAAAATCTTTCTCCTGCCGATGCTCGGATGCATGCGAGAGAGAGAGAGGGAGAGAGTGGAAGAGAACTCTTCTCCACGTATGTTTCGACAGGATCCGAACTGTCCATCGTCTGCGCTGGGGTCAAGAAGGTATTATCGGTGATCCAAACGCGTCTAATATTCCGCTCCGTTTTGACATGTGAGAAGTGCGAGGGCGGATGAAGAGGCGACGCTTGCAAGAAGGGAAAAATTTCTGTTTGCCAGCTTTTGTTTTGCTCTCGTGGTTTGCTTCGTTTGCGTTTGTTTCCTTGTTGTTTTGTATGATACAGCGCCCCTATGATCCATATTCTTCGCCAACACAAAAGTACTTTATAATACTCTGATTGGGGGCGACGACAAACAGGGAGGACCACGGAGGCTGGTCACAAAGGGGGGCAAGACTACCATGGGGGGCACAACGAAAATGAGAAGGGGGGGGGGGTCGTCTGGCACGACAGGGCGAATAAAGTGTGGGGATGTAAAGTGTGTGTAGAGGAGATGTCACGGGCGCAGAGGAGACCAATGGGGCGGGATGGTATTCGACCCGAAGAGCGAGACAATTGTGGGAGATGGAAAAGCAACAAATAAGGTATCCTGGAAGGCGCGGGATAAATATAAAAACAAGCGGGCATTTTTTTTATCAAAGAAGGAGTCGGGCGTCTCCGTCTTTAGATGATCTAAGATGGTGAACGCATTCTAGTAGTAAGCTCGAGAGACCTTGGCTATGGGCGAGACAGTGGACAGGGCTTCCCGGCAGAGATTTATGGCACAAGGGAATCATCTCCGTCCGGCCGAGCTGAGCTTGTTCAGGTTCATGCCGAGGAGGCCATTGATGAGTTCTGCGTTGGATCGCTTGCCTACCGCTGACAGCTTGCCAAGGTCCATACCTGAAATTTATTAATTTACCTTTTTTGCATTTTTATTTGGCAAGAGAAGCTGACTAGGGCATCTGGAATGGTGCAAAGTTGCCAGGAAATAAAAAAATATTTACCAATGAGTCCGTTGATGAGCTCGGCATTGGAGCGCTTGTGCATGTCGGCGATGGCGTCGCCCGGGTAGCCGGTCTCAAATATCATCCCATTAGTAATGCTATTGATGGTCAGTTCCTGACGTTCCTCTCTCCCCGCTTAGTTTCTGGGAATCTCCTGGTTCCCCCGCAGTTGATTTCTGTGCCTATGTGAATGCAAGGAGAATTGAACGGCAAAAAGTCTCTCTCGTATCTTCTCTTTTGAAGAGAGGTAACCAAAAACGCTATAACTCGCCCCGTAGTCAGCTGATAATAAGCGTTGGCAGACGTCTGAACTCTGATTATGCCTGCTGCATTAATTTGTGATGGCTATTCGGAGATCTCCAGACGAGCATGATGAAAGGAAGATGTTTTCGGCTCCCCTCCCACCTCTTATTTTCCGGAAAAGTCTCAGATATGAGCCAAGAATCAGATTATTTGTTTAGAGGAGGAATTCTGAAAACATGATTCTCTACAATGCATCTTTCTCTCCGCTGCATTCGTGAAGAAGTCATAATAATAGTTCTCGCTCGAGATTGGCGTTATAAAAATAGTTGTGTAGAAATATGTATTCAAAAACGTCATGGTCACATGACGCGAGGTTAACTAAACCACGCATGATGGCAAAAGCGCTTTTTCCATTGCCCCGGGGATATCCTAGTAAAGCATTCTGCACCAAGATAATGCAATGAGATAGATTGAGTGGGTGACTTCTTGTCAGGGCAAGCTTCCTTATTACTCCCTCTCTGTCCAAAAGAGTGTTCCATCCCCTTTTGCAGGGGAGACAAGGATGTTTCACTTCTGCAGACTTGTCCAATTAGACAGCATATTTGCCGCAGACATCTAAAAAGGAAGCTCCGGAATAGGGACACCCAAGTTCTAAGATCTTATGAAAGCCTAATGGAAGTGCTAACGCCCTGACCCTCTTGGAAGCTTGGGAAAACTGAGGCGTTTTAGACCATCCCCAGACATCCGGATATGGAAGCTGATTCCGGCCTTGCAATCTTGCACAGAATACTCCGTATTCTCAAGGGAGCCACGATCATCATCCGAATGTTGTCGCAATTCTCGGAACGGCGCCATGGTCTCCCGAACTTTTTGCCTTTCTCTCCGACTATTGAGCTAATGATGTGAGGAGGTTGGTTGATGAACCCCGCTTCTTCTCTTTTCGTCTTTCAGCCCCCCGTGCTCAATCAACCGCCAAGAACGCGCCCTTTTGCTGATGAATGAGAACAACTGCCCTCCCTAATTGGATACAGTGCTCGGAAGAGATGGAAAAACAGCACGACTTCGTTAGACCAGCGGAGGGGGATGCTCGATCAACAATGCTTGAACACTTTTCATGGGCCTCTCTAGCGTTCCATTGGTGCTGTACTCGCTGTCTGGACGGGTATGGGGGAAAGGAGAGTATTTCGAATAAATAGACCTCTGGGTAAAACCGTCATACATGATGCAACCTTCAGTGAGCACAACATCTCTCCAGAAGATTTAAAAGAAGTTCACAATGGATTTTTAAATACTTTCCGGTCTTTCATCCAGCATGACTGCAGCACTCACCATGTCCCGCTAAACATCTCTCTCCAATAATTTCTAAGAAGTTCAAAATGGATCTTTGAATACTTTCCGGTCTTTCATCCAGCATGACTACAGCTACTCACCATGTCCCGCTGGTACATGTACATAGCCTGCGTGCATGCGAGGCACGCCGCCAGAAGCATCAGCAGAGCCGTCAGGGAGTTCATCTCTGCAATTCTTGATCATTGCTCCGTTTATTCAACACCCTCATACGGAAGCTATTAAATTGCAGCTCGTTTGCAGATTTTCAAGTGAGATTTGATCCGCGCCAGACTTCCTACAGTGCAAAGTCCCCCACTCAAAGTGACGTGAGGTTCGAATTTCAGGGGGACGATTTGATTCGGTCTGCGAGGTCAAGGAGGCCATGTTTTCGCGGATGTGATCTCCTAACTTCCCTTGAGGGGGGCCGGCGGGGGGGGGGGGGGGGGGGGGGGGGGGGGGGGGGGGGGGGGGGGGGGGG
>JACMIG010000357.1:0-34583 GCA_014805385.1 Levipalatum texanum
GTTTAAAAAATCAAATGTAAAATACGTCAAATTGACAAAAACTCAGTTTTTCCGATTTTCTCCTATTTTTCTGCAAGGGAACTTCGACCATCCAAAATTGCGATTGTGCAGTGGGGTGGACCCTCAACAACCTCCACCACCTAGAAAGTTGCTCCGAGCAACTTCACTATCTAGATCCCTCGGAATTTCATTTTGGTCAATTTTTTCATGGGACCCGTGATACTTATATCGAACATCCTTCAGGGAGTGGGAGATGGCCTCGTGCGCGAGGCCACTGGATTGGCTTCTCTCCGTTCTTACTTTTTCTGTCCAAAGAAGTAAGAGACTTCAATGCATTTCAATTTTTATTGTTTTTGGATAGCCGAATTTTGCTTTTTTGAAGAAGGAATAGGAGCAAGATTTCGAGTTCGTAAAAGAGCTGGCTCGATTATGGCAAAAATTCACATTGGCCTATGCCTCGTCGCACTTTGGCCTGAATCTGGTCTGGATTTCCATAATGACTAGCGTACCTTGGGTACCCTAGGTACATTAGGAGGTCGCACCGGAGAGCAGTGATCATGGCATAGGTTAGGGAAGGACCAACGCTTGCTGCGCGCGCGGACACTCATCAAAAGGGTTAGCTTCGCTAGTTACTCACTCGCTTCGCACAGTCGAAAAATAAGCGAGTTTACTCATACTTTTCTTTAAAATTCATATAAATATCATACTAAATTTTGACAGATACTTCAAAGGAGCTCCACTGAGTTCGCTGGGAGTGAGGAGATACATCGAGGCAAGACAAGACACACACTATTCGACAAATAACGATAAAGTTTTAGGGTCTTCTAAGTGGTCCTCATGGATATCACGATGCCATTTTCTACATGCATTCTTCGCATTTCTACAGACAGCACCTACTTGAGCATTCATTCGAAGATATACCAAGAGCGAACCTGCTTTCTGGAACCCGTGATAAGGAAAAATTCATTTTTAAAGTAAGTTTTGACTATTTATTCTAAAGATTGCTTGCGGTATTCGAACATAATGGCATAGCTCATCTTTACCTCTCATTGTCCGGTCAGAAAACAAACTTTTAAGTACCTTAAAAGCCTTAAAGGGTAACAAAAACAAATAAGAAAAAATCGTGACATTCCAATTTACCTTTTCATATATGAACTATTTTTCATACCGCAACACTAGTTATGTCCTTAATCGTTAGCTGAACATGAAAATACTGTTTTGGTTGGATGTGGTTTCCTTTCGAATTCTGCAACACATTGGTCATAAACTCCTTATGGGTGAATTCTTTTCTTGTAGAGAACCGACGGCTTCGATGTTGTTGCTGAGACGACGGGGGTAAAACGAATCTATGTCCACGTTTTCTTTGCAAAGAGATGCGAAGCTCCCATATGAGCGAGCTAGAAAGTCAACCTAGATAAACAAACATCAGACTAACTTCACCATGGTATTCTCTCACATTTTCTTTAGCCATCGAGAGTGTGCAGTCCTTTAGACCGCTCTCCTCATCTCACCCTCTATTATACACCCCTACACCCTCACCCGCGCCTCGCGGAGGTAGAAGTTCTCCTCAATTCTACATTGTTGACTTGACATTTATGTATTTTGGTGCGTTATATCTCTCTCTTCTTTCACATCGTTGTATTCCTTACAGTCTTTGAACGTGATATCATAAACTCTTACCTACTAGGGGTGCCCCCCGCCTTCGGCGAGGGCACCCCCAGGTGTTTTAGAGCATTTTCCGCAAAAATGACAAATCTGACCCACGGAAGTTAAAAGTCTGACCCACCGAACTGGGTTACGGTAGATGTTTTCTCGAGACCCGAAGTCGTTTGGTCAAGGTGCCAGGTCTTGGGGACCCTTCTATGCACATGTCGTCACGCAGTTACAGACAGACAGACACACACGCTCTTTATGTAGTAGTAGATCTTCCATAGCACTTCGGATGCACATCATACAAACCGAGGGATAATTAATCTCGATTCGAGGAGTTCAACTAACGAGGCACTTGATGCGATATCCGCACTCAGCCAACAACTAGGGTCGTTCGACACAGTTACGCTGCCATCTCAACAAGACGGTGTAGATAAAACGCCATCTGATGTGAAGGAAATGGAAGAGTGCGAGGGAGGGTAATTCCATCGTATCGAGCCTTAAGTTCCATATGTTGTCTCTAAAAGTAATTGCTGGCCACCATCATAACAGAAGGAACATTCCTGAATTCAGACGATCTAGACACTTCAACTAATTGTGAACAAGTATTCTTTAGCACCCCCACCCCCCACCCACCCCAACTTATACCGTCACAGCACTTAGGAAGACGAACTCTTTTCAATTCCATGCCTTAGCTTCTCGACTCTAAAATCGTAATGCCGATGCTGCATTTGAGTCCGAAGCGAAGTGGCACAGAGAGAGTTGCCAAGGGAATGGAAAAGAAAAGGAAGATCCACCTCCATCCCCTCCCCTTCAGTTCGACTACTATCCCGGAGAGGTCCTACGCACCTCACGTCTGTTCTATATTTTTATCTAGAACTCGGTGCATTATCTACCGTCAGCCTAGCCGACTTCGAAAGATCCTCTAATCACCTACAGGTACGTATTGGTCACGTTTCCACAAGAAGACTAGCTTTCAGTGTCTGCAGTCGATCTGACAAAACTTCTCAAGGCAAGCTGACTTTGGACAAACTTGAAGACGGAATATATACAAAATTGCCCAAGGCAGACTGCGTAGTTCGGCCGATGTTGATGACCACCAGCCACTTCCAAAGAATTTTCAAACCCGCCTTGCTCGGTGATAAAGAATGCTTCAATGTATCTAGAGTTTGCCTCCAATTTTGGACAAAAAGACACAGCAACTTCGGGGGAAAATAGTTGTTTTCCAATTGGCCATTCCGATCGGAAAATTTCATCTCGAAATTCTCGTAAATATTTGTTCGGAACTCACGATCTATGATCATGGAAAATTTCGGCCTTAGAATCCTTATTACCGCAAGGATAGAAAGGAGAATTCTCGTTGGTCAGTCAGAGCTGAGGCATGCTTGGGTTCTGGGATTGCCTCTATCCATCGACTACTTTTTGTTTGCCTAATGCCACGCTGTATTTGTACCTCGTATCGAAGGGCGCTATCGAGTTGCCAAGGAAATTGGAAAGAGAAGGAGAGGATCCACCTCCATCCCCCTCTTCAGTTCGACTACTAATCCCCAAGAGAGGTCCTACGCACCTCACGTCGGTCCTTGTTCTGGCTGCTTTACCTAATTCGAATGCACATCGCTGAACGGTCTTCCTGATGCTAGACCTTGAAATATAAGCGCGTAAGTATTGCTCGCTGGTCAGCCAATTTGACAATTTTACATAGCTTCGCTGTAATAATGGATGAATTCGTCAGCAAGAGAGCCGGAAGCGCACGTTTTAGATAATTGACCCCGTTAGACCTATTTGGTACTCTATACGAATTTGTGTATGTTGTGGTTCGTCTTCACAGTTTTGCTTTGCATGTAATTGAAAGTTACAATCGATAAAAAAACTTCTTCATCACTTTATATTTCATTAAAAGGAGAGAAAAGGCATCGTTGGCAGGGGCAGAAATGCGTAAATGAGCAAGCACACGAATCATACCGAGAGTTGTTCAAAATTTGACTGGCATGAAACCTATGAGCAAATTTTCAGGAAGGAAATATAAAAAATGGCAATGAATTTAGTATATTTGTGGCACGCTTTTCGGGGTCCCGAAACGATTGCTAAAACAATCTAAAAAAATGAAGAAAGACCAGTAAAACGGGGGGTGGCAATACTCTGGAGAATTCTTATGGACACAAAAGAATCTGAAAAATGTAAAAAGAAATATTCTACTTCTAACCGTTTCCTATGCGATATAGCGCCTGATTCAGGCGATGTGATCGTTGATCTTTGATTTCTTACTGCGGATCGGCCGGCTCGATCTGGACCTCGAGGGACTTCCTGTAATATTCAGATAGATTGCAAATAACTATCAAAATATTTCTCTTTTTCGTTTAAGACAAAGAAATAGCATTGTATGGCCCATAAAAAATTAGAATCTAACTCAAACATTATGGGTTCTTGACAACTACAACCTGTGATAGTACGGTGACTAAATCTCGCCTGTCTGTAAAGTGCACTCCATGCACACACGACTGCATTTGTTAGGCGAGATTTACTACACCATACTTTTAGTTGCATCTATCTTATTTCATCTGCAAAAACCCTCACTTCGCCTCATCTTCCTCCCTCCTCCTCCGCTCGTTTTCAGCAGCCTCCTGCGCTTCCTTGGTCTTCCTTTCTGCCTCCTCTTCCTTCCTTCGCTTCTCCGCCTCTTCGGCCTCCCTCTTCTTCTTCAGTCTCGATACAATGGCAGTAATAAGTGCTGCTCCCTTGCCACTCCCGTCGCCCGTTTGGATTACGGTGCACTGAAAATTCAAACTTTTTTTTGTTTCAACTTAACACCACCAAAGCTCACAGAATCATAGCAAAAACGACATAGATAGATAGATCGTTTTGTAGCATTTTCCCTGTCCCAAGAAATCATTACGATAATATTTTTAAATAATAAAAAAATATTATAAAATGTTAAAATTATAATAATTTTAAAAATACAAACCTCAAGTCCGGGATCGACGAGCTCCTTGATCTTCTCCGTGACCCAGTGGTGGAAGAAGGGGTGGTATTTGTACGTGCTGCCGTCCATGCCAACGACCATTTTCGGCCGCCGGACTCGATTCAGGACGCAGGCAATAGCTGCAAGAAAAATATACGCCAAATCCTACCGTAACCAAAACAGGTTTCTCAAGGCTAACATTTCCATAGCTTACGTTTCCAATACTTGCTCAAGGGTTCAATGCTAACGTGTCCTATTGTTCCTGGAAACTACTGTATCCAACGCTTCCTCAAAGCTACCGTAATCAAAACCAGGAAGTGCTAAAAAAGATACCGTATCAAAAGCTTACATGCAGCTGCGAGGTTGGCGCTCCGCCGCGAAACGACCACGCAAACTTCTCTGCAAAATATACGTTTTTCTGCTCAAAGCTACCGTAACCAAAAATGATATTTTGCTCAAAGCTACCGTACCTCAGGAGCAGCATATCCGAGAAGGTGTAGCTTTCGATGGCCAATTCATCCATGATCTGGCGTGTGTTCGAGTACGAGCCGCAGTCGTCGCTGGAAATGCGTGGTGTAGTAGTAAACGTCGTCTTGCGTGTGGTGTTTATAGGACGACGTTTACTACACCACCAAAAACTCACTGCAAGATTTCGGAGATGTACTTGGTCGGGAAAGAGTTGACGGTGAGGAGGCGTTCGGAGGGCTCGCCTTTGAAGAGGACCTGGAAGGAGTTCAATGATCAAAGGTCAAAGTTCAAACATCAACGATCAAATATCAATATTCAGAGATCGAAGTTCAATGATCAAAGATTAACCTTGGCATTGCAGAGCTTGGCCAGCACGAGCCGGACGATCTCTCCCATGCACATACCGGCGATCAACTTGTCGAGGCTGGAATTAATATATTTAATTTTGGAGACCAAATTTCGAGCAGTGTATTTACAATATATTTTGCAACTCCGTAGAGAACATTTGGCAACATTCTTTTTTTTGTATTTTAGATTATTTTAGGCTAGTAAATATTATATAGTGTACGCTAAATAATTTTACTTTTTAAAACTATTTTCAGAATATTTTGTGTAGAGAAATATATTGTGGAAGTGTGTGAAGCAAATTAATTTTAATTATTTTATATCGACTCACGAATTGACTCCGGGATGGTCGCTCTTGGCATCGATGATCTTGTCGTACTGCGTGAAGATATAATCGGCCTCGCCGCGATCCCCGAACCCGCCCCATTCAGTGTCCACGATCATCTGGAATCAAGAGGAATAATATTGTATATCTTGTCGGGCACCACATCTATGTTCATACCCGCGGTAGCGTTGAAAAATGCAACTCTTGATTAAAGGAGCCAACCGACTAAATCTTTTGGTCGCTATTTCGATAGCCCGGGTACTGAATTGTGCCGAGAAAGAATTCATTTTTTCAAACATCGAAAGGGCAAAACCTTAGGAGGGGAGTGGACGAATATTGAAAATGCAAAAATATTATTACCTGCTTGTGCTTGTACTCCTCCGTGGCGTTACTGAGTCCGTAGACGAGCTTAGAGCTGTCCTCCATGTACGCGGCGTTCGTTCCGGTTCCTATACGAAATTATTGTTTCGGAGCCCGGACTTGTACTGTTTAGCAATAGCCGCGCTCCCTTGCGAAAAGTGGGCGGAGCTTCTCCCACTCGTAACTGCAGATAGCTTACCAATAATAACGCCGATGTCGCACTTTCCGCCGTTCTCGTACGCTGCGGCCACCATCGTTCCCACCGTGTCGTTGATGAGCGCCACGATTTGGACTTCCACTCGCTGAATAGCAGATGAATTTCAGGCAATGGATGAGGGCGAAGATGGAGCAGGAGGGGAAGGAGATGGGAGGAGGAGGAGGAGGATGAGGAGTAGGGGGAGGGGGAGGAGGACAGAGAGAGAGGAAGAGGACAGGAGGAGAAGAGGTTAAAGGAGGAGTAGCAGCAACTTTTTGGCCCCAGACAGAGTGCACTTTCCCCATACTTCTACATGCGTATTTAAATGCAGCATTTCAATACGTAGACGTTTGGGGAAAGTGCACTCTGTCTGGGGCCAAAAAGTTGCTGCTACTCCTCCTTTAAAAATGGCAGAAGAGGGTGGAGAGAAAGAGGGATGAAACTGAAGTGGAGGAGGAGAAGGGGGTAGGAATGGAGAAGGAGAGGAGAGGCAGATGAGGAGAGAGTGGATAAAGAGGATGGGGAAAGGAATAAAGAGGGAGGAGAGAAAGAGAATGAAAAGGCGGGATGGAGGAGCAGGGAGGAAGGAGGATGTGGTAGGGAGGGGAAGAGGGGAGAAGGGGAGGAGGGGCGGTGAGAGGGGGGGAAGGGCAGGCCGAGTTGGAGGACAAGGAAAAAGAGAAGAAATCACCCCATCCCTCGCGATGGCCTCCTCGAGCAGGCGGACGACGTCCTCGCCCACGGCTCCAGTAGCTGTGACGCCCTTGGTCCACCTGAGAATTGACGATCGATGAGATAAACGGAGTATCGAGGGGCGGGCCCCTTCTTTTTTTAGGTCTTCGTTACTGTCTTTATTGGACGGATTTTTGCGATTTCTTTCGAACTAGTGACGCTCTGACACGAGGCTAAACTTTGATCCTCTCTTCGGCTACGTCTCTGTGTTCTTAGCAATGTTTCCCAGTCCCTACTGCATTTAGCAGCGGTTCATCCGTTCTGATAAAGAGCGTAAGCTTCCCATCTAACGTGTGAGCAGGGCGAGGATGGCATTTTTGCATCTAAAACTTTGTAGAAAATCCGTTAGTCATCAACACTACTTTCATAGTCATAACTGCATTTAGCAATCGTCCAATCTCTCTGATAAACATCGTAACTCCCACAAACCTGAGCAGTGTGGCCGATCGCAGTCCCGTCTGGTCGCAGGGGTAAGAGAAGGTGAAGCCGACGGCGAGGTGATCGTGAGCTACTCCCTTTTCCACGAGGAAGTCCCCGAGGGCCTTGGCGATGTAGTCGAAGAGCTGAGAACGATTATTGATTGGTGGTCCTTAATCTTTGATCTGCGATTATTGATTGCTGGTCTTTGATCTTTGATCTAGAATATTGATTGTTGGGCTCCTATCTTTGATCTACGATTATTGATTATTGGCCTTTGATCCATGATCTACGAATATTGATCGTCGATCTTTCAGAAAAGCCAATCAATTACCTGCTCCGCCGTTCCGTGCATCGCAGCATTGGGCATGCGCGAATTGAACTGCTTCGTTCTCATGGCTTCTCCTGTAAATTTTTTATAAATCACGTTTGTCCGTGAATTAGACGAATAAATCGCGCGCAGAAATCTAACTGATCCACGGACCTGGCTCTATTTCCATGATCATGACGCGCAGATTCGTGCCGCCGAGATCCATGGCGACGAATTTGCCGCGTTCTGAAATTTTTGAAGATTTAAAAGTCTTCCCCTTTGTTAACTAAATCTGCACCAACGGACCAAGAAAATTCTTACCTGTGCCATCCGGCAGCTCTGGCACGAAGGAAGGAAGCATGGCTATCGTGGATTCCTGGAATTCGAAGGAGTAAATATTAGAACAAGATATAAGTTACGGTTGACCGGTTCTCTCCCTTCCCTTTTCATCAAGTCCCATTCTACGCTGCGCTGATCGCACTCAATCTCCTCTTTCTTCTCTTTCAATGTATTGCTTATCACATCACGGGAAGTAGTGAGTGATAGTCTTCTTCCATTGGTTTTCGGAGATGTTCCACTATGGGTTTCCTAAGACCTTCTTCAACTCCTCCTTCCTAGTTCTGTGATTCTTTGATATTGCCGGGAACCAAATTGCTTCTAGTTTTCTCGCCCCGTAACAGATGTGGTTCCCGACAATATAAATTTATCTCCCTTTCCTTACATCAAGTCCCGCATCCAGTCCGCGATCCATGTTATCCGACATGTGCGTCATAACGCGCCTCAGCGTGTTGTTGGACAGCTTGAATTCGGCCATCACGGATTCGAGCTGGAATTACTGATTTATTATTGATTTAATTTATTACCGATCGATATTTTATTGGAAATAGCAAGCCATGCAAAGACAGCCGCCATTTTCTGTGTATATAAGCGCGTGGGTGCGATGTGTGTGGGGGGTGCTTTTATTTTCGGAGGAAAAACGAATTGCGCGCGCGCCTTGAAAGGTTTCGGCTTGAGTTCCCGCTTGCGTCGGAGGCCTCCGGGTCGCTTTCGCGCCTTCTGGACTTTATATTTTAATATAATTACTTATTCATTTACTTATTTAAACAGATTTAATTTAGTGAAACTTACAGAAATCTCCTCCTCCTCTCCGAGCTTGGCGCCGCCGGCGACCTTCCGGATATCTTTCTTGACGAGTCTCCTATCCTTGTCGGAAGCACGGGCTCGTTTGTCGTTCCGTGCATGGTAGCAGCGAGCTAGCTCCAAACTGGCTAGCAGCATTTTATATCTGTAAATAAAGGAGGTAATTATTGGTTCGGTTTTTTGATGACATGAAATGATGCCAGACATGAAAGGATAACAGTTGCACGTAATATTGTCAGACACCCGGAGCGTTCTAATTCCCACGCCTGGACGATACCATTGGTGGACTACGTGTGCCTTTGCATCTCCGACCCTTTTTTTTCATGGCCGATTGAATCACACGAAACAAAAACGAGGTTCAAAGAAATAGGTCAAAAGCGCGCGCAGTCCGTCATTGGTGTGTGGTGCGAGGGAATTCGAACCTGGGTACTCGCAGAATCATGTGGTCAAATTTGATAAAGTTGTACATTAGATTTCATTCGGACCTCCTGTCAGTGGGAAAAAGTTAACTGGACTTTCCGCCGCTTCGCCCTATGACATAAAGGCACTATCGCTTGTTTCACTGATTGTGAGTGAGAGAAACTGAGGCATTTCCGGGATGGTTTTTCCAGTGACGAGACAAAGTTGAGACCAAGAAGACAGCGAAATTAAAGGGCGCGATAAAGACAGCGAATTCCAATATAGAGGGCGACGGAGGGTCGTGGGGGGATTTCTCAGTGGTGAGAAGAAAGAGAGGAGGGTTTGTCAAAGCGAGAGACGGGCCCAGGGGGGTGGCAGAGGGGGGCATGAGGGGGAGGAGAAGGAGAGTGAGGAGGAGGAGAGGGAGAGGCCAGAATCATCCGCAGTGGCACGTGTGTTCAACCCCCTCCAGAGGGGCTGGATGGGACAATTGATTTGCCCTCGTCCTTCTCCCTCTCTTCCTCCTCCTTCCTCTCTCTTTCTATCTACTCTATCAGCGTCGTAATCAAGTTCGATGCTCAAGGCTGCTCCGCGCTAACGAACACAAATACTCTTGCATTTGTTTGAGGGGGATAAATAAATAAACAAATGAATAAAGCAGGATAAAGATACTGCAATAAACAACAGAATAAACAATATTTTTGTTTATGTGGCTTTGAGGAACTAAACGAAAACGAATTCTCCTAAACAAAATGGAAAAACCAGCGGGGGCAATGGGTTTATCTAGAAACGAGGAAAATAAAGAGAGCGCTCGGAGAACACTCGATTCGTATTGACTTATTGCCACAGCACAATCTCTTCGTGGCTGCTATCACAATCTTCTCTATCTTTCGCCCCTCCGCGATAGACCGCAGGGAATTAATAGCACCGCGGCGCGAACAGAGAAACGAGCACAGACAACTTAAACGAGATTGCGCCTCGCTGTGAAGAAAGGTCAGACATCGAACTCCATAGTTCCACAACTGCTCTCGTTTATGTTTGAAGTAGATTTTCATGTATTCAATGTTTTCTTACAATAAGTTATGTTAGTTTATTATCCTGTTTTTAAATCGTTAAAATAATTACTAAAAAATAAACATTTGTTTCTAAAATGCGATCTGATGGTAGATGCATTGTCTTGCGTCCGTAAAATAGAAACGTGCGCTGCTTGTCTCGACGCGATTCCCCTTTGCTTCACAAGTGATCTACGGTATGTGGTCGCATTTTGGACTGCCGAGAAATTTCGCAACCTTTTTCTTTTTTTGTTGCAACGTTTTTTTCGCGTTGTTTTCAATCACAGGCGTGAATCCACGGCGGTTACAACCAAATACAGACGATAATGCATCCTAATTCCAGTCAGAATGCACTCTGGCAGCGGCGGAGGAGGTGGATACCACGGGCATCAGGGAGGACACGGAGGAGGAGGCCACCACCACCACAGCGGAGGAGGAGGCGGCCCGATGCCTACCCATTCATCTTCCGCCTCTCGTCACCACCAGCCACCCTACCAAGTCGCCCCTCTCGGACTGCCACCGCGATTCGACGCTCGCGATACGCATCACCAATCACGCTACGAGCACCAACGCGAGCCGTCCTCACACGGAGCCCCATCCCACAACCCGGGATACCCGGTATATCGTGAGAATAATAAGTAGTTACAGTGAATTACTGGATTCATTTTCTGATTGGCTCGAAAAAAACATGAACAAATGATTCTGGGACGGAGCCCCATCCCACAACCAGGGATACCCGGTACATCTTGAGAATAATAAGTAGTTAAAGTGAATTACTGGATTCATTTTCTGGCTGGCTTGAAAAAACATGAGCAAATGATTACGTGCTACTATTAACATTTTTGGTTGATTATGAAAAGTATTCTTTTCAGCCCGGCATTCAACCACGCTTCGAACACCACGGCAGTGGATCCCATCAGGGATCGAGCCAGGTTCGTTGTTTTGAAAACTGAGTTTCTTGTTACTTCACGGTTGTACCTTCGATACTTTTAAATAATAAAGTTCATATTTAATTGCGTTTACTCTTGAGGCGCCGCAGCCTCGTTTCGATCATTCGCGCGACACGTCATCGCACGGCGCCGGAACGCATCCGGGATCGAACCAGGTCCGTTTACTATTGATATATTGATTTGTCGAATTTTACAAAAGTTATTTTATCCAGGGAATCCATCCCCATCATTCGTCATCGACTGGCGGAGGAGGAGGAGGGCACTATCAACAGCAGCCTCCGCCACAGCAACACCAGCAACAGCAACATCAACAACCACAACGGCATCACCAGCCACCGCAGCCTTCCCACCACCACTCGGCCCATCCCAACGGGAATAAGTCTGCGGCACTTCCGCCTGCCCCCACTCCCACTCAATATCGACAGCCGACGGAGGAAGAACAGGCCGAGATGGATAGACAGAAGGTTAGGGAATTTAATTAATATTACCAATCTTGAAGCAAGGGAAAAATATTTAATAAGATTTAACCGAGTAACGCAAAAGAAGCGACGGTATTCAACAGTATGTTAACATCAAAATACACCGGAACGCATAGGGCACGATGCAAACAAAATTGTTGACGTACACTGCATTCGCTCCTCATTCGATAGCTGTCACATGGTTTTGGGTGCTTTCTTTGTTTATGGCGCCGCGTGAACACGAAAATAACAAACATCATGTGTGAGTGATTGTAGTAGGGGTTGAAGTCGAAACACAACGGACCTTTGAAATAATATTAAAAATATTACTTATTGTATTGATTTTGCAGGTTACCCCGGCGCTCCTCAAGTACATCGAAGAGTTCAAGTTCCCGTACATCAACGACGTCAACTGCTACGAGAAACTCTTGAAGATCGGCCAGGGCACCTTCGGGTATTGATTTATTATTATTTGTTTCCGTGTTCTTGCAATAAATACATTTTCCAGCGAGGTCTTCAAAGCACGTTGCCGAACGACGAACCGCATGGTGGCCCTGAAGAAGATTCTCATGGAAAACGAGAAGGAAGGCGTGAGTCGAATTTTTATTCATTTTCTACTGGCGCTCGGTCGATATATGCAATTGACTTCGATTGATCGGTGCTATTCCCGAATTGCCTTCAGTTCCCCATCACTGCGCTGCGTGAAGTGAAGATGCTGCAACAGCTGAAGCACCAACACATCACCGAGCTCATCGAGATCTGCAGTAGTTCGTTTCTTTATCTATCATTCTCATTTTATTTGTATCGATTAATATTTAATCTTTTCTAATTTATAATATATTTCCATTGCAGATATATCCGCGACGAACCAGAAGGATCGTGCGACGTTCTACCTCGTTTTTACGTTCTGTAAGTTCTGGAATCAATGAATATGTTAGCTAATTATTTAGATTTTGCGCAATTCTATCAAATTTTATAGGCGAACACGATCTCGCCGGTCTCCTCTCCAACAGTGGCCTTCGCATGACGCTCACGCACTGCAAGACGCTCATGAAGGTGATTACTTGGAAATTAATTAAAGGAAAATAATTGCTCCGAAAAGAGCTATACTTATTGTTCGCTTCAGCACCTTCTTTCGGGTCTGCATCAAATTCACCACTCCGGCATTCTCCACCGTGACATGAAGGTACGAAATTTATTTGCTTTTGACAAATATCGATTTTTAATTTAATGATTCATTTTTGTTGTATTTCAGGCCGCCAACGTGCTAATCACGAAGGATGGCATCCTCAAATTGGCGGATTTCGGATTGGCCCGGCCGTACTTCAAGGTGCGGATGGGTCTTGAAGGGAGTAATACCCTGATGGATGGAATCCTTGGCTCATTGCCAAAGTTCTCTGAATACCTCGGAACTCACACGTTCCTTTGTAGAAGGACAATAAGCACCTCTACACCAACCGCGTCGTTACCCTGTGGTGAGATTATGTTTTTTTTAATTTTATAGATACGATTTCTTTTTATTATATTTATGAAACAGGTCCAATCATTCGTCCGTTGAGTTGAGGAGTGGGTGATTTTTCTGCTCTTAAGAATGTCAATTTTACCCGTGATCTCTTCAGGTACCGACCTCCCGAGCTCCTCCTCGGCGAGAGGCAGTACGGACCACAAATCGATATTTGGGGAGCGGGATGCATCATGGCCGAACTCTGGACCCGCAGCCCCATTCTACAGGTAGGACTTACGGCGTTTAGCAAATGTGATGAAGAGCTACTGTGTTTAGAGAGCCGCATGAAATTTTTCCTTTTTCAGGGTGACACGGAGCAGAAGCAGCTCCAGCTCATCTCTCAGCTATGCGGCAGTATATGTCCGGAGGTTCGAATTTTTATACCGTTGAATCGACTACGACAAGAATAGAAAAGGTCTATATTTCCGCCAGGTGGAGAAGGAAGTTTGCAAAATGCATTGGAATGGCTGCATTTTGCTTTCAATGGTGTAGCATTTTTATTTAGGCCGGAAAATGCTATATATTCTCTGCCAAAAATCAATAAATCGTTCAGGTTTGGCGCGGTGTCGAGAACCTTCCGCTTTATCGCCAGATGGAACTGCCGCAGAATCTGAATCGACTCGTATCCTCGCGACTCGGAAGCGTCATCAAGGTAAAATTTTGCTTTTTTTGATTATTTATAGTTAAGTTAAATTTATTTTTACACTTATTTAATCGTTGCAGGACCAGAATGCCGTACAGCTCATAGATCGCTTGCTTTCGCTCGACCCGTCCAAGCGCGGATCGGCCGAGGAGGTTGGTAATTAATTTACAAAAAAACGATGGTATACCCGTTGATTCGGCGTTGATCGCGCAGAATAATGCACGTTACATGAGTTTGAAATCGATGTTCGACTTCCTGCGATTGGAAACCAAAAAACTTTTATAAAAATTGATTGCTCATGGGAACTGTTCATGTGTCCATCACATTATTATTGCTACAATTCCAGGCGCTCGATCATACCTTTTTCTTCGCTGCGCCCGAGCCACGCGAAGATGTCCGCGATTTGATGGCGACGATTTCTGTTCGTTTTTATTCGTTTCCAGTTTGAGATCCCTCACTGGAGTCATACCATAACCCGCCCCCCCTTGTAGCAATCACTCTTCGAGTACACTTCGGGACGGGGGGCACACGCGAATCGGCGGCGACCCCAAGCAGGACCCGGCGGAGGAGCCGGCGGTGTGCGAGCCCCCAACCCTCCCCGCCAAAATGTATCGTCATCTGGACAATTTCACGATATGGTATTCTGAGTGCTCGGTAGATTACACAAACTACAGTATCCCGTGCTCGGTGGAATTCCCCCCTTATTCCCGTCTTTCAACCGCGTTCTTTCATGTCTAATTGCCTGAAGTAGATTCGCGTTCAATGGAACGCTTTTATACTGTGCTATTCAATGTACAACGCATCCCCCTTGTTTCCCCAAGTTTCTCTACCCTCACATTTCCTCGATCATTTCCAACAACCGGAGAGATAACTTTGCATCATTTTCAATTCACATTTTACTAGGTTAGGCATCGAATTATTGATTCCACAACTTGAGTTGCAGGCCGAGTGAGGTAGTTTTCCCTTCATTTTTCTAAACCCTTCGATAAGTTTCGTAGTAGCTAAAGATAATTCGGGTAATATTTCTCCCAATTCAGTAATATAAATGTTCGTATTTTGCCCCTCGCCCTTCTGTTGAGATGTAAATTTGCGAAGCATAAAATTTGAAAATCAATAAGTGCAGTTTTGATCAATGTCTCATTCTTCGAACAGTCTAGTCATGAGTACTTCGCCGGCGTCGGTCGGCATTCCTCAGCGTGTTGAACAGGTTGGACCACTGAACCTCCCTCCTGACCCGTCGGTTCCTATACCGTAACCTCCTCCCTAGGAAATCAGAGAGCTCAAGAAGCTCGTCTCCTCCAAGGACGCCCTCGTCCAGTTCGTCAGTGTCGCCGGCAGCGACATCACCCTCAAGCTCCACCTGGTACAGTAATCCCCATCTGGTGCTTGAAGACTGATTACCGTAATCCTCCAATCCTCGGTTGTCCGGTACAGTAAGTTTGGCCTCGCGATCGTAGACTGACCCGGAATTCCAAACCTCTACTTCAGTCTGGTACCGTATACTCCTTGCATGTGAACGCAGACTGAAAAACTAAACTAATATTATGCCTACAGTACGATACAGGAGCTCTATTCCCACCATCGCAGACTGACTTTGAGTTTCATTTTATCCACTGTACGATACCGTAATTCAATCAAAGACTGACTACCGTAACCCTCGCTTCTTTACAGTACTCCCCTCCATTTCAGATCGGCCGTCACCACGGGTCGGAGGTCGGTGTGATAGTGAAGCTGCCACCTGCGTACCCCTTCGAGGCACCCGCCATCTTCCTGACCGGCGGGGTGGTGCATCCCGCAGCGAAAAGCGATGGCAAGGTATACGGTAGCCCGCGAAATTCAAACAATGATTTCCGTTTGTAGATGCCGCCGCCGCGCGCCGCCGACTGGACTGCATCCTCGTCGGTGATCAGGGGTGAGGACACAGTATCCGGAGAGTCGTGGTGGGACCAGCTGACGTTTGCAGTGGCCACGGAGCTGGCTATCGAGCTGTCGCTCTTCGAGAACCTCAAGCTGAAGTGAAGCCCCCCCCCGGCGAGTCTCAAGATGAAAGATGGCAATAGCTTCTCTCTCGGATGTGCACTATCATATCACTGCTTGTATACACGCAAATAAATGCATAAGTGAATTAAAAACGCGCATGTTCAAGGATAAACCGCATTTTATTGACCCGAAATCCGTCCAAAAGAAATCAGTTTTCGATGTTCAGTTTGCGATCGGGCTACGGTGCATGGTCGAAATCGAACTGCCGTCCAATGGTGACTTGGTCGCGACAATGGTTCAAGCGATGAGGAGTTCCCGTGATTCCGAGTTTTATTGTCACGACGTGTCGATGAGGTGTCGCGATGATTTCTAGCTAGAAATCATCTAGCTCATGTGTTCGGTGACATGAAATAGGGAAACAAATGAAACTATGGCACCATGCCTAGTTGACAGTTTTCCTCGGCTAAGCCATCGGTTCGACGCTTGCGAATCGTGTCGTAAATCAAGCTTCGAGCTCTAACGAGAGAGGCACAGGCGGAACATCTCGCCAGGCATAATACCGGGTATGTATTGGAAATACATTAAATGGTCCCTGCCACGAATATTTTCGTAGCCAAACTGGCGCCGAGGTGTGATAGTTTAAAGCCCCTGAGGGAATCTTTTTTTCCCGGAGATACGGGTAGGGACCGCAGACCCCGTTCAAACTTCTGGGAAACTTACAGTATGCGGGCATGGCACCTTTAGCCAATCGGAAACTGAACTGCGTGTTTGGCAAATATTTTTGAATGATTGCTTATCCGTTCAAATGACAAGCTTAGGTAGTTAAGTTTACACTTTCCAATACTATTATATACACACAACAACGTCCTTCTGCTCGAAGATCCCGTACTGTTAGCAATTCAAGTCAAAATCGACTCCGAAATCTCACGACGTAATTATTCCAGCGCGCGAAACTTTTACAAATCTAGTTTTTTCTTTAACACTGCTTGTGGTGCGGGTCTCGTATACTTTTCCCTAGAGTATTTTCCATGCGCAACCACCTCCAATTGCTCAATTAGCCCATACTTTTTGCGCTTGATGTCAAAATCGAGTCCGAAGTGATGTTTCAGGCATAATTTCGGCTGTCGAAATTTATTCAAATCTCGTTTTTTCTTTAACAATATTTGTGGTACGGGTCTCGTATATGTTTTCTAGCAGTATTTTCCACGCATAACAACGGACTATCGCTCAATTAGCCCATACTTTTTGCGCTTGATGTCAAAATCGACTCCGAAGAGACGTGTCAGACTTCATTCCGGATGACAAAATTTACTATAATCTCGTTATTTCTTTTACGTTACTTGTGGTGCGGGTCTCGTATATCTTTTCTGGCAGTATTTTTCACGCACAACAACGCCCTATTACTCAATTTGATCATACTTTTTGCGCTTGATGCTAAAATCGGCTCCGAAATCGGGCAGCGGTCTATTTATTTCCGGCGACATTTTACCTCATGTTTTCTTATTCTTCCCGAATCTTAAACGCGTCTTTTGCATCCTCGTTGCTTGGAGAGTGAAGAGGAATAGTTAAAATATTAGATAAACACATTCAAAGTGAAATGTTTTATGTTCAAAAAATGCTGTCCAGCGAAACCAGTTTCCGATTGCCAAACATCGCAAACTGGCATGGGCCAACGGCGTACTGTATGCTTGAATTCGGCATGTCTTTTCAATGCCATTATATTCGTTTAAAACATATGTATTTAATTTTTCTTTTTATTGCATCGGAATCAGCGCAAACGATTACATTGAATCAGCATCAACTCGAATAATGGCGATGAACTTTTAAACATTGGCCTGCGGTCCCTTGATACGGGCGATTAAAGTGTGGGATGCAGCCGAGATGCCGCCGGGATGCTGCCGAAGTGTGATTATGCTAACAGTGCATCCCGGCGGCATCCCACCCTTTTCTGCGCGAAAAAAGATTTCCAAGCTTTTTCCTTTACATATTAGCACTCAGGAGGCTCTAAAGAATCACGCCTCAATGCCAGTTAGGTGACGAAAATGTGCGTGGCTGGGAACCCTTAAAAACAATGGGAGCAAATTTACAAACTACACGAATGATTGAGAATTATGCTAGTTTGTTCAGCTGCTGCAGTAGTGAGGCCATCCCCACTATCCCGTATTGAGTGGTGAGAGAGGGCACCATCGACAGCAGCCGCAACGACATCTTCAATGGAGATGATCGGCGACCCCACGGCGGAGGAACTCGCCGTGTTCGATAGACAGAAGGTGCCGGACATGCATTTTCTGTCTTATTAATTAATAAGAAAAAGTTTCACATTTTATTTCAACTTAAGATAATCAAAATAAAGAATTTAGTCAATAATATTTAACTACATATAAATAATAATATTAGCATGTTGCGCCGGCGCTGTTGAAATACATCACGGGCTTCAAGTACCCGCGCATCAACGACGTCAACTGCTATGAGAGGCTCCGCAAGATCGGTCAGGGCACCTTCGGGTATTCATTTGTCTCTTATTTTATTTCAATTAAGCAATTTTACAGCGAGGTCTTCAAGGCGCGGTGCAAAAGAACGAATCGCATGGTGGCCTTGAAGAAGATTCTTGTCGGAGCAAAAGATAAAGAAGGCGTGAGTCGGTTTTTTCCATTTTAGGGAGGAGTGTTGGGTAGATTTTCCTATTTAACTTAAAGAAGGAGTGGGAGCAATTTTGTAGCAACAGTGTGAGTGCACTTTCCCCATACGTCTACGTATTGAAATTTCTGCATTTCAATACGTAGACATATGGGCAAAGTGCACTTCACTGTGGTTGGCACGGTGCCAAAAAAGTTGCTCCTACTCCTTCTTTAATTCCCTTCAGTTCCCGATCACGGCTCTGCGCGAGGTGGGTATTCTGAAGCAGCTAAAACACCCGCACATCATTGAGCTCTTCGAGATCTGTTGCAGTTAGTTAATTATTTGTTTCAACCTTTTTCTAATTGTTGGTCATAAACATGATCGAAATCATCCTTGCAGATGTTTCCGCGAACAACGCAAACAGTTGTCCGTCGTTCTTCCTCGCTCTTGCGTTCTGTAAGCCCTGAAGTTTATATGTGTTCATTAGCACTCTTTGTAGGTGAGCACGACCTCGCCGGTCTCCTCAACAACAAAAACATTCGCCTGACGCTCGCTCATTGCAAGACGCTCATGAAGCACCTCCTCTTGGGTCTGCACCAACTTCACCATGCCAGTGTACTCCATCGGGACATGAAGGTTTACATAATGTTTGAGTATTTATTTTAGATTTTTCAACTGCTTTAGCCAGCCAACGTGCTGATCTCCAAAGATGGCATCCTGAAACTGGCGGATTTCGGATTGTCTCGACCGTACTTCAAGGTGAGTGTCCTGAAGGGAATAGTACACTTTTGCATGAGCCTCCTCCTTCCAGAGGTTTGTCCGTGAAACTCGCGTTCCTTTACAGAATAAAAAGCGTCTCTACACCAGTCGCAACCAAGTCGTTACGCTGTGGTGAGCAAAGAAATTTTACTTTTAATAAAATATGCGGTCTGAAAATATATTGCAATGCATCAAAGATCGAAATGATAACGAAACCTCTTAGGTACCGTCCACCAGAGATACTGCTTGGTGACGAGCATTATGGCCCGCAAGTCGACGTGTGGGGAGCGGGCTGTATCATGGCCGAGCTCTGGACCCGCGTCCCCATTCTGCAGGTATTATAATACTTCCAGTTTTTAGCAAATTTTGATATATTGCGGTTAGTAGCGCTAATGAGGAGCTACCGTGTTTAGCGAACTGCATGTATTGTCGGCGGAATAAACGTTCCGGACTGTACGCTCATCGCCCCGCGATCTCTTTCCACTATTCTCTCGTATCTCTAACCGTTAGACAACGAGAGAACAGTGGAGAGAGATCGCGGGGCGATGAGCGTACAGTCCGGAACGTTTATTCCGCCGACATTAAGTGTTGTGTGCATCCACTTTCAACAGGTAGAACTTACTGCGGTTTGCAATTTGATGAGAATCTACCGTAATCAGCGAGGGAGGATAGCCTTCTTTTAGGGTCATACAGAACAGCAACAGCTCCATCTCATCTCCAATCTGTGTGGCAGCATTACGCCGGAGGTAAGGATTTTATTTCCAAAAGATCGATAAATGGATATTCGGGGATGAAAAAAATCAAAAAGAACTCGTTCAGGTTTGGCCTGGCGTCGAAAACCTGCCGCTCTACCGCCAGATGGAGCTCCCGCAAGATCTACGCCGAATCGTCCGCCAACAACTCGGGAAACTCATAAAGGTATGGATTATTTATTTATCGATTTTGTTTAAATGACTAGATCCCATTCATCGTTGCAGGACCCCAATGCTGTTCGCCTCATTGATCGCCTGCTTTCTCTTGATCCGTCAGAGAGGGGATCGGCTGACAAGGTGAGTTATCTCCCTTAAAAAATAAACATTTTTCTAAGTAATTATCAGAGTAGTGTGGTGTTGTCAATGGTAACATTTATTAGTAGTAATTGTTAATTACAGGCCCTCGACCACATGTTCTTCTTTACCGCTCCCCTACCACGCGAAAACGTCCGCGATTTGCTGGCAACAATTTCGGTTCGTGCCATCTCGCGGTCCTTGTTTGGAGTCATACTGTAATCTCTCTTTGCAGACTTCACAGTTTCAATTCACGACGCATGGCAGAGGAGGCGGAGGCGCTGTCCGTGCTCCCAACCCACCTCACCGCCATAATGATACGTCTTCTGGACAACTCCACGACATTATTTTCTGAGCAGGGATGGGCAAAGCATGATGTTGGTGGCTAGTGTGACTCAAAAATCAAAAATTGATGTAAAAATTCAAAAAAATGAATTCATGTTGAAAAACGCTCTAACATCATCCATGTGAGCTAACCGCATAGAAAGCAACAAAGGTAACATGGTTGAAAATAACGAAAAATCTATTACACGTTATAATGTAGTCTTTAGATTATCCCGAACTCCTTCTTTCAAATACCTTACGCTTACTACCTCGTAGGATCAGATTCGCTATTTCACTTCCCAGGGACATGAGACTTTGTGATCTTATTTTCAAGTGCTCATTCAAAATTCGCTTTTAAGAACGTTTCATACATTAGATACAATAATAAAGTACATAAAAGACTCATTTCATTTTATTTACACACACTGAACAGTTTCGACGCGCACCGCATCATCGCCCTTGCGTTGTACGCTATACGACCATGACGCCATTCCGGTGCATGATGCGCCGTATCTGCAATTGCAAAGTTCAGTCTGCGATCATCGGAGGGATACTATAGCCATTCAAAATCAAACTACCACACCTTCCCTTCACGTCGCTCGCCACAATGGCACCCATGAATCCGGGCTGCGTAGTCACGATATGCTCCATGACCCGTCGGACTGATTCCTTGGGAGAAATGCCAGCTCGCATGTACTCGACGGCTTGGAAACTGCGGAATGGTATTATTGGCACCGTGCCAAATCTAGAAATACCTCGGCAAAAATCGCATCAAAATGTCCCCATCTCCTGTGGCCGCTGCACCACCGACGCCGCTGAGGGCGTAGGCCCCGGAGCCCGGGATAGGTGAGTCCCCGACGCGTCCGGGGATCTGGAACGGATTACGGTATAAATTGTTCAGTTTGCAATCACAAACCGATCACAGACTGAACAGGGGATACGGTACCTTGTTGCGGGCTCCATTGGTCGAAGTCCCTGCGGACACCTCACCCTCGCTATCCACGACCACCATCCCGATCGTGTCGTGGTGGAATCTCGAATGGAAGCGATGGGTTACTGTAAGGATTCAAAACCAACCGATCGATGCGATTGGAGGAAACGTCATCAACTTTCTTGGAGAGGAGTGCGGATGCATCAGGCTTATACGGCCCACAGCTGTTGGAGGCGGAAGGCAGGACATTCTGGAAAGTATCGGAGCCCACTTGGGAGTTACTGCATTTATCTCGCCGGATACCTGACGGAAGTTGGGCTGACACTTCGCCGCCCTCCAGTCCGTGTGCATCTTCGTGCTTTCACTCGTATTGAGTGGTTCCTCTTCGAAGCCCATCTCCAGCGCGAATTTGGTTGCTGCACATTTTTTAGAATTGCAGTGCACATTTTCAGTTTTTATAATAATAATAATAATAATAATAATAAGAATAATAATAATTTTTTCAGTTTTCGGGAGGACTCACCCGATTCCCCCACGAGTAGCGTGTGCTTGGTATAATTCATTACGGCCCACGCCACGCGAGCAGCATCCTTGATACGATGTAGATTGGCGACCGCACCCATGCGATGGCCCGGTCTACAAACCGTAAACTAGTAAATTATCTGCTGTCTATTCCACGGATGCAAGACCGGAAATTCACGAACCCATCGATCAGCAGCGCATCCAGCGTCGTTTCGCCGGACTCGTCAGGCGAGCCGCCGTAGCCGACTGAATTTGTTTTTTTTTCGATTTTTCTGTTACATTTTACCGGTTGTGTCACACTGCAGTCGCTCGCAGGTCGAAAGTCCCTCAACGAGTGCGAATAGTCGGCCGGAAGGCAGAGCTTTGAAGGCTGTAAGGCGTTTTTTTCCTTTTTTACTTAAAATATTGTTAATTCAGTTACCAGTTTCTGTGGAGGCCTTGAACCCATCGGCTGCCCAGGTCGTGACGACGATAGGAAGGCCGCAATGCACTTCTCGTTGAAGGAGAATAAAAGCGAAGCAGGCGATGAGCGATCGCCGCATCGCAGAGGCTCGAATGTTCAGGGAGAGTGCGAGGAGGGAGAGGAGAAGAGCAAGGGACGAGGGGTCATCCACGGCTGATTGCCGGAGGGGAGAGAGTTAACGGGAGAGAGGAACAGGAAGAAAAGGGGAGAGAACGCGGGCTGATACGCGGATTCGGATCGTTCGCGACCATGGAACATTGGCTCATTATATTCTAGAGAACCCGAAGCGTTCTAATTCCCACGGCCGGACAAATCCAATGACGGACTGCGCGCGCTTTTGAACTACCTTATGGAACCCCATTTCATGACCCGAGTGATTCAATCGACCAAGCAAGGGTTCGGAGAGGTAGATCAAATGCGAGTGAAGTCCGTCATTGGTCTTATCCGGGCGTGGGAATTAGAACGCTTCGGGTTCTCTACAATAACAGGGAAGCGTATAGGTGTTTTAAGGCGTCAAGTCGCTTAGATGATCTAGTGTAAAAATTACTCATTTGAGCAATCTTTATCTACTGTCATGTACGCGAACAATTGCAAGTGAGTGAGAACAAGCCCAGTACAAATAAGCGTTCAATGAGTTCATTAAAAAAACTACGACAACAAGCAACAACTGCCTCTACTGCTCACCACAACAATCAATCTCATTCTAAAAATAAACAAAATCGTTCCGAAAACATTGCACAAAAGCTAGCGGAATCATTCGTTTGCGTTTCGGAATGTGTTTTCGCAATAAATTAGATACTGCTCTATGGATCTCTCCTTCCTCCTCGCTTTGCCGTATCGTCGTCAACTGAAATTCATCTCTGTACGCAAAACAACAACCCGAACCCTTATCACATAAAATTTAATCACTCGAAAAATAAACCAACTCAAGTCGTCTTCGTCTTCTTCTTCGCTCCAGCCACCGTGTCGTATTCCCTGTTGTCCTCGGGTTCGACGCCCGTCGTCCACACTCGGATGACCATGCGGACGATGAACTGTAAATAAAGAACATGTTCTCTAATTTAGTTATATTTCATGTCTTCATCGCTCGTTCACAATCTTTGCGATTTTGAGTGAAAACGTTGCTTGAAAGTGTCATCATTCATCATTCGCGGGGGTCATCATTGAAATCTGTCCTCCAGCCTTTACTATCAGCCCATTTGACTCACATTGAACCAGAAGAGGTTGAGGAAGAGTATCGAGGCCAGCATTACGCCCAGGATCGGGAAGGCTACCGAGTCCTGTAGAAAGAAAGTGTGCTTCTCAAATCTAGATGATAGATGGAAGAATACCTTCGGTCCGAGCATAGTGCCTCCGTAGAGCGTAGCGTAGAGCAGCTTAGTCGAGAACCAATAGAGACGGAAGACTACCCTGAATTGTGCCTTTTTTAAACGAAAGTACAATCTATGAGTAATCTGGTCTTATTTGATTATTTTGTCTTCACTTTCTTATTCTTCCACCAAAAGTTTCACAAATTTATCTCTGTTGCCGGTATACAATAAGAAAAACGTAAATACTCACCATAGCGCCGCGAAGAAATACAGCACGCCATTGCCGACCTTCTCCAGCCAGTAGTAGTAGCGTCCGTCGGACCGCCGCTTCAGATAGACGCATAGCTTCGTAATCTGAAAGTCGAGTTACTTTACCATTTCCTACGACCCTGTTGGCTATAGGCCTATAACAAGGGTTCTACTTACATACAGTACCGCCAGAAAGTATGTGAACACTTTTTCGCTTCTTCATATCTCGGCCCAGAATGGTCCAATCCGGGTGAAACAAAAAATCATTTTGTTGCAAATGTTCTCCCGAAGACGGCTTTGGGGTCGAAATTGTCGATTTCGGAAATCCAAGGGTCGAAATTTGCATATTTCCGTATCGATTTTTTGCCCATTTTGCAATTTCACCACACCAACACATATGTCGAGCTAAAATTACAGAAAAGTGTGGAAAATGCAGCCCAAGTATACGTCATGTCGTCCAATTTTTTTCAGATTTTTTGAAAATTTCCTATGAGCAAGAAAATTTCCGAAGTAAAGGGCCTTTTTATCGATTGATTATCGTCCCAAGCACACGTTAAGGCCTAGGAACCGCTTCAACGTGGTTTTGTCTGATTTAAAGTACGGAGAAAAAGATGTGATATGTTTTGAGGGTGTATCTCGAAACTTGCCAAAAATCGATATTCACATTATTCCAGAAGTTGATCTACTGCAGCTCCTTGGGCTTTATAGATGGACATTTCTAACCAAGAAAATCAGATTCAGGGACCTCGAATTTGTATAGCCACACGTTTTCATTATTTTTGAGCGTCTCTCCTTTACGTAGGACGTTGATTTCCGGCGCGCCGTGATATGAAGAAGCGAAAAAGTGTTCACATACTTTCTGGCGGTACTGTATACCCAGGACCACAAAGTGCGAAAAAAGCACGTGGAAACCGATTTTTCGATTTTCGAACGATTTCATTTCTTCTCCAGTTTATGTTTGACATTCAGTTGAGTAGTGATCTTAGCAAATCGACTACGCTCTACAAAACCTAATAGGTACCGTAACCCGGTACCCGCGCGAAGGTCCCGAAAAAGTTATACCTCTAACGCGGCATCAGAGTTGTCCTGTAGGAAGAGGACGAGGGCGCCGGCTAGTGTATAGCTGCAGTAAAAGATCAAACCGCTATGATCAAACAACGAACTTCTCCGCATAGCTGATAGCCAACAGAGCGAGCGCCACGAAGTGGTGAATGAACATGACCCAGCTGTCCGCGCGCCACCTGAAGGATACTTGAACTTTTGAACCCTGGATCCTCCCTAGTGGTGCTGCCTCCAAAGAAAGCTTTGATCAACGGGTGAAAAAGAGACAATTCGGATCAACGCTGCCTCATTTGATCAAGATGAGGGCGTTTTGATCAAAACCTTCTTTGAAGACAGCACCACCCTACACCCTACATGTCCATGAACAGCGTCGCGTAGATGGAGTGGAGGTAGAAGGCGGTCTGAAGCGCATAGATGATCAGGACGTTGGTGTCGTACGGCGGTGGGTCCCGTGCAGAACGCCCTGTCCAGTCTGCAAAGTTGGTTACGGTAAGTAGTCCTGAATGTGTGTGGAGTTTCCTCGCTTCGTTTAGGAGACGTTTGAATGAATAATGAAGTTGGCTTTCGGCCCTTTTAGTTCGTAGGCCTCGAGGTTTCCTCGTCTTATTGTCTTGGTCTTTTCGAAGGAGGGCTTAGCTGACGTTTCGGAGGGGTAAACTTTTGTGGAGGAAGCAGATGGGGTAAAATTAAGGCCCTCTTCACTGGGGGATATTCGTGGCTGGTCGGAATGACGCACGCTGTCTGGTGCACTCTTAAGGATGGCTCGGCCGATGAATTCCTTGAGTATTCCCAAGAGCCCCCTCCCTCTCTTGTCGACCCCTTAGAGAGTCTTTGTTCAGTAAACTTCCACTCAACAATAAGCTGACGCGTCATCGCGTCGCCATAATAACACACTTTACAGTAATGAGAATGGTCTAGAAAATTAATCCCCTCTCCCTGAGCTTGATTTATCTACACCAACATGGTCTACACACTTTACATTTATCTACACACTTTACAGTCATGAGAATGCTCTAGAAAATTAATCCCCCATAGAGCTTGATTTATCTACACTAACATGGTATTCACACAAAATGAGGTGGGAAAAATTAGTAATTTTCCCCACCAAATTACCCAGGCGAGGCAGGTGATCTAGCATAAATAAATGGCCGACGTCTCCGTCTGCTCATTTCCTGTAGCTTTCTCTGTACGGCCATGATGTCATTCTGCGAATGCAAGGAGATGACAGCTGATGCCTGATACATGGTCGCCTACCCGCTAATTTTCGAGAAAGATCTCTTTAATACCAGAATAAACTATGAGAGTCGAACGTGGTATATCGCAGTGTCTCGACTCATCTTCTCCTTCTCCTCCACCTCCACGAGGATGAATTATGGATGCTCAACGGGGCCTGCGTCACGTCGCTCCCACGGGCTCATAACATGCCCCGCTTGTAATAGTAGCAGTCTATCCCATAGAACATGGATACTAGGGTTATCCATCCCCTTTTGTCTAGGCTCTCACAGCTGCGAGACAAGACAAATGGATAGACGGAGTTAATTCGAGGATGGATTCTAACAACCCTAATAGCTACCTAACATCGTAGTCAACGTGATGTAGTCAACGTCTCCGTAGAAAACAAGTTACTGCGAATTGCCGTCATAAAGCGAAGCAGACTTTTTCCCATTCCCATGCTGATCGGCCCATAACCTTCCGCTGCCCCGTTGAAAACAAAGCGAATGCCCAGGGCGACAAGGGGGGGAAATACAATCTCTGGCCAGCTCCGCGGGAAATGGCGATGATGGAAAGCTCCCCGAGTAATGGCGGAGTAACGATGCCTATTACGTGGTGCCCGCGAGACAACCCGCCACAACAAGGCCCGACCCGGAGATCAGTCTACAAGTGGAGATCGGGCTTAAAGGAGGTAGACCCGGAGATCTATCTACAAGTGTAGATGAGGTTTAAAGGAGGAAGCAGACCCGGAGATCTATCTTCAGGTGTACATGGGTTGTAATGAGGGGCAACCGAAGACCTTGTACACTTTATTGTTAGATTTGGTAAAATAGGAGGTGTGTTCCAGAAGTGCTTTAGGACCCATCAACAGGAGTCCTAAAGGCAGTGAAAAGTGTAGAGATGGTGTTTTCTGTATTTTTCTCGAACTATGAGCTAAAACGAATGAATCTACCCGCTAGGCAACCCTTAATGGAGGCCAACCTGAGGTCTATCTGGGTCGATTATACATTCTTAAAGAAGGACAGGCAGCAACTTTGTGGTTGGGTGTAGAATGACGAAGACAAGGTAGTAAAAAGTAAATAAATGAGATCCCATAGAAAGTACTTGGGGCATACAATACGCGCTCAGTTTGCGACATCTCAACCGTGTCTACCTCAGTCTATCCGTAGATCAAAGTTGCTGCCGGTCCTGCTTTAATGGAGGCCACCCAGTGGTCTATCTCACAATCAGTCGATTGGATATTCTTAAAGGTGGCTCACACTCACCATCCCACATGCTCATGGGGTCGTCGAGCGTCTTGACATCCGTGTAGAGATGGACGTAGAGGGCGAAGAGCCACGCGCCTCCGTAGTAGAGCAGCTTCCAGATGCACTCGGGCAGCTTGTGCGAGTACCGCGGATGAACGTGCCATCGGATGATCCAGTCCTGGAAGAGGGTTTATCTGCTGGTGGAGATGGAACTTATAGGAGCTGTATCTACAGTTGAATACGGTATCGATCTACAAGTGGAGATAGAGCTTAAAGCAGCTGTATCTACAGTTGAATACGGTATCGATCTACAAGTGGAGATAGAGCTTAAAGGAGCTGCTTCTGTAAATGTAGATGGTTCTGTCCCCGCTCTGAATGGTTCTATCTACATCTTCGATGGACCTAAGGTGCCCTCGATCTGCATCTCCTTCTGCAGACGTCACCTCTTTCTACAGCTTCAACTTCTCCTAACCGACCAAACTCGTCCCGTTTATCCTCTTCTACCACGTCAGCACAAACTATGCCAACGCGGCTTTTTGCCGGGTTGTGAGGGGAGGAGGGAGGGGGTGAGGAGGGGGAGGTGGAGGGGGAGGAGGGGTATAGGAGGCCGAAGGTAGTAACCCGAACCCCCTAATTTCGTGCTGCCCTCTTCCACACGCTTCGAGGTCACCTTCGTAGGTAAAAAGAGCCTATGACTAACATCAAGTCGTATTCAGAAGAACTGGCAAATTCCGCCCGCTACAAAATCAAATACCAACGGCACACGCCACAGGCCACCCTACAATCTGCTGGGTGCAAATGTAAATGAAAGAAGGGGCATTTTCAAAGCTACAGTAACCAACCTGGCTGGCAGCCTGGAGACGGTATCGCAGAAGAGTCAGAAGGACTGCAAGGGCGACGATGAGAGCACACTCCGTGTGGAGCCCAGCGACGACGGCGAAGGGGGAGAAGAATGCCCCGAGCGATGGCCACGAAGGAACTACTGCCCCGAGGCCATTCGAGTAAGCAGGAATCGAATCCCAGCACAGGCGCACCAGCTGGATGGGGTCACACGACGCCACTCGGTAGACCATGTCACGATTGTGACTGCAGGGCGAGGGGTCGAAGTCGAATCGGGTTAAGGGGCAAGGGAGGAGGAAGAGAAGTGCAGTGGAAGGGCCACTGTTTGTGCTGCTCTCCCTCAGCCGTGTCCGAGTCTACGAGATCCTATCGACAAGCAGCAAGTGTCAAAATGGACATGAGCGAAGGTCCAGTCTAGGAAGCCGTAGTAGTCTCTTCACTGCACGAGGATCCACTATTGAGCCAGCGGGCCGTATCCCTTGGCTACCATTGTGCTTCCCACTGGTTTCCTTTTTTTCTTTTCTCTAGTCGTCAACTGCCATGTATCCGAAACATTTCCGGAAACTTTCATCCCATAACTTCATTACATCCATAACAATGATACTGTATGAACACCAACAAAAATTACCAACATTTTTATTCAAAGAAAACAACGGGCGACGGGGTTACCAACAAGGAACGTGGATTGCCCATCATTTACTTGGAGACGGAGTGCTTGACAGACTCGGACCTGGAGGCAGACGACTTCCTCCTGGCGATGTTCTTCTCCTGAAAAATAGCATTCCTTTCTGCTTACGTCATCTGTTGGGGCCTCCCACTAGTTCTCCTCCCTACATCCATCTCTCACGAGAGCATACACTCTCGCTGGTAACAGACGAGCAGAAGCCTGCGTTCAAGCCCCGCCCCACCACGCGTGTTCCGGGTTATTCCGCTTACGATGCTGGCATCGTACATAGCGGTAGCTCCGACTCTCGCAATCAGATCGCTACCTTGTCTCACTTATTTTCTTCGTCGCAAATCCTTCATTGATAATATCCTTTCCAGATAAACATGATGGCCACAATTCAAGCCTACCCACAAGATGCGATGGTCAACTCTACATGCGAAATGTTCCGCGGATTCACGATAACCCAGACAACACCTCCGGCTGCTCATCAGTTTGCCTCACAACAACAGCCTCGAATTCAACGTCGGAACGCAGTTGCAAATCTCTTCGATGGCATAGATGTTAACACTCTTCCTCAGTCTTCGTTTTCTACGCCTAGCAATGGTCACTAAAATAGTATGCACCCCATATCAAATTCACAATATGATAAACTGGTAAAATGTGTTCTCACCTTGGCGTACTTCACAAGAAGCTTCTGGTAAACGGCGGCCTCCTCACGTCTCGTGGTGTTCCTCTTCAGCTTCTGGGAGATGCGATGTCTCTTCCTCTGGAGGTTGACGGGAGTGATGAGACGCTGGATCTTGGGGGCACGGGTCCAGTTGGGCTTTCCGTTCTTGCCTGAAAATTATTCTCGCTTAGAGAGTTTGGCTGGCCGATTTTCATCCATCCAATTAATATTAATAAGAAACGACAACCTTCGTACTGATAAATTGGGCGGATAGAAAACAATACTTACCCTCAGTGGGGGTGAGAGTGCGGCGGAGGACGTACTTGCGGACGTCATCCTCCTTGGAGAGGTTGAAGAGCTTGCGGATCTTGGAAGCCCTCTTGGGTCCGAGACGGCGGGGAACAACGCTGTCGGTAAGTCCCTCGATCTCAGCATCTCCTGAAAAATGATTATGAACAAGAGGAATATTTGGATTCTTCCATGAAGAAATTTATGCGTGCATTGTAGACCAGCAGCGAACCCCAAGTCCATATTCGAGCAGGGGGTAGATACAGCGGACGTTAATATTGCTTTCGTAAAGTATCTCACCAAATGAATTTATAAGGCAAGTGTTGCAAGAAAGCAAATACCGTTAATTTTCAAGAAATGACATACCCTTCTTGACGATGGTGAGAGACAGAGCGGAGATGTTGGCGTCGACGATGCATCCACGGACCGACTTGCGCTTGCGCTCTCCGGCGCGGCGAGAGCGGTAGCACGAGGCTCCCTTCTCGAGGAGCAGACGGACACGGCCGTTGGTGAGGACTCCCTGCTTCATGGGGAAGCCCTGCTTGTCGTTTCCTCCTCCGATGCGGAAAACGTATCCCTGCAACAGTTTCATAATGCGGATTTAGATTGTGTTGGAGCCTTGTAAATACTTAGAAAACTACAATACTACCGAAAAAAATGTACCTTCCACTCGTCTCCGAGGACGTCAGCTTCGACCTCCTGGGCCATGCGCTTCTCGTAGAAGATGCGGAGCTTCTTCTCATCATCAACCTCGAAGCACTTCTGCTGACCCGTTGCCGGGTACGCGACGTTAAGCTTCATCGTTCAGATGTAGCTGTGGTAACCCTGGAAAATAACGCATTGAACGCTACGTTGTTGGAACAACCAATGAAAGAGAGCATGAGCGATTTTTTAAGCACAAAACGCACGCAAAAATGTATTACAATCCCTTGGAAACTTCAATAACAGAAAAGGGTTCGCAAAAAGGAAAGTCTCCAAGTGAATCCGAAATACCTTACGGTATTCCGCGAAATTCAAAATAATTTTCTTCAGCGCAGTTTTCAACGCATTTCGAGGTAATTGGGCTAAATCAGGCTAATATATTTTGTAGTAACAATTAAAACATGACGCGAGAAACAATATTTCAAATAGAAAAATGTCTGAGAAAGCGAAATTGAACGAATGGAGGCCTAAAACATTGCTTCCGTGCGGGACCACCTGCAGATCAAATGCCCATGGCGAATTTTCGGACTAGTGTGATTCTCATTGTGGAGGGCCTGCCCTTCACGTGTCTCACTGTGGGAGAGATCTCGTGGCTCTCTGGCTATGCTCTCTGACCGCGACGATGTATTTTAACAATTTTTGTGTGTTTGCTTTCCGTCTTGGCAGCATGCCAACATTACAGAACGCGTGATGACTGCGTGTGCCCATGTTGGCAGCGCAGTCCGCATTGCTACCGTCGATCTCGAGCAGCTCAAAATAAGCGATAACTCATTCTATTCTCCGAAACACCGCGCCACCTCGTCGTCCAATGACTGCAACGAAGTGTACGTCATCTTTGGCCCAAATTTATTCTCAAAATGCACGATTTTTACCAGATTTAACTCTGTAAACAGTCCATGAATTCGCGGGTACGAGCTGGAATTGTGCAGTATCAGAGCAGAAAAAAAGCGATATTATACAAATATTAATTTCAGAGACTCGCACTGGAACTGTGTGTCGTGCGGTACAACGGAGCACCCGTGGTTGTGCCTGTCGTGTGGCCTCATCCACTGCGGTCGCTACGCCAACGGCGATGGCCTCGCCCACTTCAAGCACCACGAGGAGCACGCCATCTCCATGCATTGCTTTGAATACGGTGTCTACTGGTGAGTATTTCCTCCTTTCAAATGCGCTCACTTTCGATTTCGCCATCGGTGAATTGAGGATGATAGTAAATTTCTTATTTAGTTACAAATGCGACGACTTCGTGGGCGACGACACGGCCGACAAGAAGATCAAGAGTATCCGAAATTCCCTGCGCGTCCACAACAAGAACAGGTGCGAACCGATGACACGGCGCTGTTTTTGCTGACTCTCTTGCGCCCTAAATTGTTTACGTCGTTTCCGAGGAATCGCAAGTGACATTACCGTGTGATGCCATTGTGTCTGTTCATGATTCTATTTTTGAGTATCAGTGTTTGGAAATTATCTATGAATACCACCTGTTCTGTCTGCATTATGATGTCAATTTTTTTTCAGGACGGAGCTTAGCTTCCCGGGAGTCTATCGTGAGGGTAGCGAAGGGATTGAAGAGATCTACACCTCGGAAACGGAGTCCGACTCGCCGTCCTTCGAAGGAACAGAAGAGGAGGATTCAGCCCGTCCCGATTCTGCTACATCTTCCAGGTACATCTATTGCTGTCCGTAATTGCTAGCCTTCCATCTGTCGGCACGTCGAGCCTAAATTACTACACGCGTGGCCGTCGTGTGGCTATACTTATTTCACCATGCGAGACTCTCGCTCGCAGTAGCCTTTTACGTGATTAGGGGTGGAGGGCAGCGAGGCAGGAAACATAAATTATGACCCCCTGTTCATTGCAGATTACTCCCGGCGATCCAAGAAGATGCAAGTGTCCCTGAAGATCCTGCCCCTCCTGAACACCCGGCTCTCCTTGGAGGAAGGGTCCTTCGTCCGCGAAAGCGAAAGGTTTGTGTCTTCGCATTTTACATTCCATCAAAATTAGAGAAAGGTGGTGGGGGTGTCCGAGAAAATGAAAGGTTCGCATTCTAAATTGCATCAAAATTTCATGAATGAGTGAACTTGGTGGTCGTGAGACCCGCACTAGGTTTGTACCCTCTAATACTCTCTATTCTTCTACCCTGCCCCTCCCGTATGTTTGTACTTCTTATCGCGTGACTAAGCCCTCGTTCTGTCTGCGCGTCTGTGAGAGTAGTGCATCTCTCGCAACAAGAGAGCATTGCCAGGTGGAGGTTTAGAGAAGCAAAGAATGCTCGTAATGACAGCAGTGAATGCATTCGCACTTTCTCTCTTCCCTTTCCCTCTTCTCTCCTGTCCCTTTCGCCACCACGGTGAACATGTGAGCAACCCTCTAAGTTCACGTCAAAACGAGTTATATTTGTGCCAACAGACGTCGGGAAAGGAGGAATAGCTCTCAATTGCATTGCATAGTAGAAAAATGTTTTATATATTACGATAATAAACAACAAAAATTGCTATCCATTATTTCAAAATTTTTTGCAGTTTCTATGCCATTTTTTTTATACTGGTTCTAAAAGTTTGGCGTGAAATTTTTTTCTTTAAAATTTTTTTCTTTAAAATTGAAGCCTTATTTAACGAAACGATGCGTTGGTAGTGATTAAAATTGATTATTCGTAGGAGGAGACTCCGATGCTCGAATTTGCGGTTGGCGGGAAGCGCCCCCCTTCATCCACCGCCATCCACCACCATGGGGTCAAGGCCGTTGTCCATCCTCCGCCTCACGTCGATCGGATCCGTGGCCTCCGCAACCTCGGAAACACCTGCTTCATGAATGCCGTCCTCCAGGCTCTCAAGTGGGTCACGCCTTTCGCACAGCTGTCATGTACGCATTCCTTGGAAGTTTATAATAAAATTTGAAGTATTTATCCCGCGGCTATGAGGAAAAGTTAAAATTTGCCCCATGCGATTGGCGAACTCTTCGTTCATACCATCTTTTACATAGAGTCAATCGTCATTACGAAATACGAGCTGGAACAGTGGCGATGATATTCGTAAATTGTAAATATTTATTTTATGACATGTTATTATTGCAGTAGCATACCGGTGCTGCGCGAATTCCTCGTCAGCCTGCCCCTGTTGGAAGCGGAGCAGGATCGACAGGCGCAGACGAACGTCGTCTCCCCCCGCTACAAGACGCGTCGATTCCTTCACAGCGGAGAACACGGCGCCAACTTTGAAGGCAGCTCAACGTATGCTTTATTTTTTTAAATATATTTTTCCTTGTCCTTTTAAAAGGAAAACTAATTTCCTCGATATGTTGCTGTTTTTCAAATGCGGAAAATAGCTAGGCCTCGTTCGGACCCCTTTCCGGACGTGCTTGAATTGGAACTTGCGGGGGTATCCATGTCTCATTTGCCATGAATACACTCCATCTGCCCGTCCGCCCAACTTGTTGCGGATCCCGATTGAGGGCCGAATGAGATTGGTTCTTTTTCCGACGAAAATGACCGATTTACACTGGTTCCTCTAGCTCGGCCCACTTTGCTGTTCGTGGTCCCTCTTCGTTTAGTGTGGTGGTTGAGTATACGGAGGGCGGGAGGGCAGCTGCTAAATGGCCCGCACAAAAAGGCGCTTTGTGTAAGTTCTCAAACGCAGCGGCGCCGGTCGGTCACCACCCTCCGGAGGGGGGCGCGATTGAATTTGCGACGCAACGAGTGGAGAGGATGCCTCCTCCACAAATGAGCGAGAGTCCAGCGAGATGACAATACCCCCTTCCCCCTCCCTTCCCCCTCCTCTCTTCTTCCTCCC
>JACMIG010000358.1:0-21982 GCA_014805385.1 Levipalatum texanum
ACAGGGGTGAGGTAGCAAAATGAACAATGGCTCAAATTGTTCCTTTGGGACCCGGCCATGTTACGAAAATCACCACTGGTCCGGACGGCATGATTTTTTACCGGGGTTCACCAGAGGTTCCTTCATTTTACCGGAGATGCTGTGTTAAAAGCATTGCCACAGAAAATGGGAAAAGAAGAGCCATTGAAGCCAAAAAGCGGAAATGAAAGAAGCCAACGAAAGGGACTGGCGAGCGCAATGCCGATTGTGAGCGCTCCTCCCGCCCTTGCGGAGTTCTCTCCGCGCCCTCTTCTGTCCGATAAGGTCGCTTTGCCTTTGTGGTCCATGCGAAAGAGCTGTCAGCGGAGAGCTCATGATCCCATTCGTATTCGGCAGAAGATTCATCCAGGGTGCCTAACACCTCTTCGGTTAACGGTAAAGCCAACATACACTAAATGGACGAAATATTCTCCCTGCTACCATCTCCTGAATGCAATCTACTGAAGTGAGTTGTTGTCAGCGGAATGAACGTTCCGGTCTGTACGCTCATCGCCCTGCTGTCTCTCTCCCATTGTTCTCTCGTTTCTCTAACCGCTAGACAACGAGCGAACCCCGGAGATGGATCGTAGGGCGATGAGCGTATAGTCCGGAACGTTTATTCCGCCAACAATACCACTGCTACAGAAACGAAAGAAATTATTCGATGGTGTAATCGGATGATCTCTCCCGTCGCCGACGTTCCCATACCGAATGTTGAATCATGTTCCATACCATCCTGCCTCGATGGCAGCCTCTTCACATCTTACAGGGTATGGGATGTCATATGACCATACGCAGGGTATATTTTGACTGTCGAACCCGAAGCCACAAAATTCTGAAGCGAAGGATTCTGCGAACTGAATCACGGGTAGCAGGAACAGGATGTTTTGTCTGTTGACGGAACGATTCCGAGTAAGCCTCAGACATTAAGGACAGCATGTAAACGAATAATGTAAAACTTGAATATTGAATGAGGAAGAAACGGTGCACTTTACGAGCAAAATAGTTTATCATTTTGTAGCACAATATCATGTGGTTTTCATTTATCAGATATTTGAATCGAATTGAGAGGGCAAAGTAAGATGACCGGCGGGGGAATTGGAAATACTAATTGGATAGTTCTGACTAGTACTCTGTAGAACTCAAAAACTGAGCGGGTGGCAAAGGAAGGTGTGGGGGTTTATGTACAAGATGTGCAGAAACGATAAAGAGAGACCAAAACAGACTGTTTGCAAGCGAGTAGAACGAGGTGTGAATAGGTATTCAAACAGAAAGGACCCCGTCGCTTTTGGCGATCTCCTTCTCGACCATGCCGGCAGTGATGGGGTGCATGAAGGGGCGGTTGGCCTTGAAGTTGTCGCGAGCGCGAACAGCGGTGAGGTTCCATGCGGCGAGGTCCCTGCAGAGAAGGCATGTTCTTCTCTCGACAATGGTATCATCACGTCGTTGTATTTCACTTACCGCTTGCTACTGTTGTCATATTACGACAACCCAAACTAAACCACTGATTGCTATGGTTCTTACCTGTAGACTGGTCGGCAGTACTTCATCCTTCCGTGAATGTTGATGAACGTGAAGGCGACTTCCTCAATGGCCTCCCAACGTGCCTTAATGCTGAGTCGGATCCATCTGCAATGAGTAACTCAACTTTCTGGTGAAAGTGGGAGGTCACTTACACAAGAAGGATCTCCGAGTTGCCGGACTTCGAGAGCTTGTAGAGATTGTCGATGGCTGCGAGTTTGTAGTGATCGATCGGTGATTTCTCCTGTAACAAGAGTGTTCCGAGAAAAGATAACACACTCCAACCTGATACAACTGCGAGAGAAACTCGATTTTCTGCATGGGCTTCATGTCGTCGAACGCGGTCGCAGTGATATCCTACAATAGTGCTTCTTTTCGTTTTGTGTTTTTGCCGCCAATACCGAGACGCTTTCCTCCGTGGCGTTCAGCCACTCCTCCCTCAGGGCCTTGCATGCGATGGCAAGAGATTCGTCGTACCTGGAAGGTGTGGGATTTAGTCTTGCGTAGCTTTCTTTGGAATCTGATTGTCTCCAAAATAGAGCCAGTTTTAAAATGAGACTTGCGCATACGGAACGCTTTGCGCGTGTTGAACAGTGATAAGAATCTGATACTCGTTATGTGCTCTCACTTCGGCTTCTCGGGCGGCATGCCAACTTCATGGAGCCAGTCATCGAAGGGGAAGGCGGAGATGACGTCCTCCTTATCGGAGAAGTACTTGAAGAGGTGCGCCTTCCACATATTCGTGTCGATGGACTGAGAAATGTGGATCATAAATACAGTGACAGAAACGGACGGCTTTCAAGCTCACCTTCTGGGCGAAGGTAGTGAAGTAGCTGCGGAGGTAGGCCTCGAACACTTCAGATCCGCCGAGGAGCTGCTCCAGTGTGAAGAGAAGCGTGGATCCCTTCTCGTAGGGAATGATACTCTGGGCGTCATCTAGAGCATTCCTTCCCGTTGTCTCGTTTGTCGTATGTTCCCTACCGGGATCGACTCCTCTGTGATCCTGGACGAGCTTGGTGAGTGGACTCGTCGGGTGGAACTGCTCGTTGACCTCAAGACGGAGGGATGCTCCATTACTCGTGACATTTCGTTGAAATCTGTGTCTCGCTCGAACGCGTAAGGAAGGTCAAATTCCGCTAGAAAAACTGCGACCTTGGCTCAGAGGTGCCACCGTCCAGACACCCCCCCCCCTCATCACGCGCTCCACTTCCTCCATCAAGGGCTACTCTTTTTTGCCCACTCTTAGATCGTACGCACGATAATGAAAGCAGCGAAGTTTTTTTGAATACGAGGGACGTCGCGAACTTTCGATGGAAGTAAGCGCCAAATAGCTCTGGTCAGTGAGCATATCAGTAGACTCACGGCAGGCCAGAGGTCGTTGGACCAGGTGTTGTAGGCGAGGAAGTGGCGGTACTTCTCCCCGTGCAGGCGTCCGTAGATCTTTCGCTCCACGAACGTCGTGATGCCCTCATTCAGCCTGAAAGATTCAAATACTACTACGAGTGGGCTGATTATGGAAGGTTGTCATATTTGCCTTCGCGGCTGATAGTTCTCGCATTTTCGAAGTCGAGGAACCGTAATGCGATTAATTGTGGAATAGGGATTCTTCTAAGCGGAGAATCTGGCCCCTGTCCACTTTCCAGTGATGTGTGAATATGGCATTGTTACACGCTGATGTGCGGAGTTTGTCTCACAGAATGCGCATATTTTCCGCTTTGCATTTCTGCTGACGCAAGTGTCGCCTTTCTTTGCAGCATGTGAAGTGTATTCGTTCTGTGAGTAATAATATCAATGATCACCAGAAGTGCTCCCAGCTTTTGTTGGAGACGAGGTTTCCACTCCACGAGTGCGCCAGTTCGTGGGCCACGAGCGCGACAAGAGAACGATCGCCAGCCTGCAGAATCATTGTACACTATACAATTGGGCACTCTCAGCTAAAGCACAATCCATCCGGACTTTTGCAGAATGGAGAGCGCTTGTACAGTGTAGGCTCCTCGTTTTACTTGACTACATCTTCCACAAAAACAGAATTCAGCATAGCTGTTGCAGAAGTAATGCACGCCGCACTGACCAGCACATGAAGCGCGCTCATGTAGTGTAATCTCTTCAATCCTCTCTACAGCGGGGGTCAAAGAATGATGCTGATTATTCCCGATAAGGATTGAAACGTGGCCCTAGGGAGAAATTCCGATAAAGGTCGTCAGACCTTGATTGGCGCCTCGAGTAATTCTCCCAAATCCCGTCGAGAGAATGACGAAGTGAGAGTGTGGCACCGGAAGAAGGAATTGATGACTCACGATTAGACTCGGGGCGAGGAAGGTCAGGCAGGGATTCTCCATGCCACCGTAGGGGAAGGAGGAAGGGAGCATGACCATGTCGTAGCGACCCCATGTGTAAGGGCCCACGATCTTTTCAGCCGTCTGGATCAACTGCTCGGTCTAAAACATGCGTAGTTATTTTGATTGAGTGGCGTATGTGTCCGACCTCTCCAACTTCATAGTGTGCCCTTTCGAGCATCGAAGGCTCAGCCCAGATGGCGCAGCGTGGAGAGATCTCTCGCTTCTCCAGAAGACCCACTACGATCGCCAGCAAGTACGAGGGGATCGGGACGTGCTGAAAAAGTTGTTGTCTAATGACCGTCGATCCACCAGCGAGCTGCAATAAGTGTGAACCACCGAAAGTATACTTGTCAATGGGATAGAGTTCAGCTTATGATACCTGCTCGAAGCTGAAGGTCGTCCTATCTCCATCATCGATAGCTTTCGACGCGCTGATTCCGCTCATGAGACATGTCAGACCTTTGGGGACGGAAACCTGGAAGACACATATATCAACGGAGTGATTGGTTGATTGCATACCTCAGCCGAGAAGGTGAACTTCGATGACGGAGTGTCGAAGCAAGGGAGCAGACTGCGGGCGTTGATGAACTGACAAGTAAAGTATAATCCCGCATCAGTGAGAGAGGCTACCTGCGACTGGGAGAAGAGGAAGGGCTCCTTGCGGTCAGTCGTCTGCTCTTTTGTCATCCATTGGAGTGCCTGAGCCTCAGGGCTGGTGGAGTAGGAGAAGGTGATGTCGCTGGAAGATCACAGTAGTAGACAAGTTCATAAGACTTCGAATTAATTATTAGGAATAATTATACACTACAATTCTACTTACAATTTAGAGCCGGCCTTCTGGCACTTCTCCGGGAGGCGAATGTGGATCTGGCTTCCGAGCCATGGCTTGTCGTCTGGCGGAGGGACCATCTTGTATCCGATGGAATCTGCCTCGATCGTAACTCGGCGCAGTGACAGGTCTCGAGAGTCAAAGACCTGGAAACGGCCACAATTTCACATTTATCTCTTTGCGGTAGGATGTTTGGTTGTCTAAGGAATCCAGGAAGAAAAGGAATCTCACGATCTCTTCGGAGTCCTTGAGCATGAAGATGGAGTGCTTCACTGTCCCCATGACGGTCTGCATCGTGAAGTAGACGCCCCATTTGATCTCCGTCGCTGTGATCTGAAACTCTCTTTACTTCTCCGAGTCATATGAAGGACCCACATTCATTTTCTCATAGGACGATAGTGATGCGGGGTCGCCATGAGCCTCAACTTGTCCAATGCACATCTTCAGTTAGTTTTTAGCGAAGCTCCTGAAATGATATTGTGAAAGAATCGAAGCAGAGCAAAAAGGCGAGGCATTCGTGCACCCCACGTTTTATACGGAATGACTGTGGCGAGCGTGGACTCTTCGCGGCGTCATCCTCTGATTAGAAGAGGGCACAGGAGGGGACAGAAAGATTCACTGAACCCTGCTTCCACCTGCCAATCTCCATCGCAGCTCGCGATCCGATCCTTGAGACTCTTTATCGTCTGGTCTCACTTCCCCGTGTTCTCTCTTGTCCAGGGAGAGACGTCAGGACTTTAGACTCCAGAGGGCACAGAAAAGAGTGATTGCGTCGTCGCATAGTGTGTTCCGCGCGTAGAGTCGATAAGCCGCGGCTGAGGCAAACGCGAGAATGAATTGCACCCTCCCGGGATGACATCAAGACGAAATTCGGAGAGAGACAGTGAGGCCAGACCAGAATCCTAACGTGTCGCCAGATAGTGATAAAAGCGCAAAGGATAATGCAGAATGAAGGGAGCGGTACATAGTCAAAGACTGTGAAGTGCTTGTTCTGATTCGACATTAGAATTTTGTTGATAACGCGATGTTCAGTTGTGTAAGTGAGTGAAGGTCGGCAATGGAAAGTGCGCACGTGCGAAACAATTTTATCTTGAGATTGGTCCCAGACCGTGATGACATTTCACAAGGGGGGCTGTATCAATCACGCGAGTCGTCTTTGTCCCTACTTTTTTTAGCCCTCAGACGTCGCGTGGCCAAAGGACCAATCACTAATCGGCTTGTTGATGATTCGCTTCTCGTGTCTCGTCTTTTAGTCTCGATGCGAAGCAAAAACTAAAAGCTGAGGACGGGGGGTTCAGGTAGGGTGGTGGCGGGAGATAAGAGTCATGTGCACTGTGGATGGTACGGCACGGAACCGCGACTCGATCTGCTCGCACCGCAGATTCACTTTATGACCTGAGAGTGACCTCAAAGAGCGCGAGAGATCTCCTCGAGGGTACATCACGCGATTTCGCAGTCGTGAACTTTGTCCAGAGGATTCCGAGAGATCAAGACACGGCTCACCGAGCGGGAGTGGCAGGTGCCCACAGTCTACATTCACTCGACGTGTCCTTACAATCATGCTTTAACCCCACAGGTCGAAGTCTTTTCAAGCGATGAAACCCATGACCGGCTTGAAATGCCATGAAAAGGCACAGAAACAGAGCAAATAAATGACTTTCCCTTATGAACGAACTCCTGTCCGTTCATCCGATGTATCAGTACTGATCCATGCGGAGCTTCGTCACTTGCCGAACGATGCGGACGAGGCTACTTCCTATGCGAACTCCTCCCTGTTGTAACCTCCGCTGCCTCCCCTGGTTGAAGATCCAGAGCGGGGTCTACCATGTAGGTGGACTTGTCCATGGCGATGGGCAGTTGAAGAAAGATGACTCTCGGAATATATGTACCTGTAAGACAAAAGAGTTCCATTTCCCAAAAGAGTTCCATTTTGGGTAGTACACGTTGGGGAGGCACGAAGGGACATCAACGCAATTGGGCGAGGGCATCATGGCGAGATGGCCGAGCGGTCCAAGGCGCTGGTTTAAGGCACCAGTCTCTTCGGAGGCGTGGGTTCGAATCCCACTCTCGTCAGAACTTTTGCAATTTCCGAATTGGAAATTATTCCGAATTGCATTGAATTAAGTTACTGCAGGAGCTCAGCTATCGTCACGATACAAAAACTGACGATATATGTTACTTCAGGTAATTTAGAACTCCTAGAGCTGCTAATTATCCCGGTGCTCAGAATTCGTTGTGACGTAGCGTTGGCTCTATGTTGATTGTGTGACTTCGTGTGTTTTCGCTATGGATTGATTGGATACGCTCGATTTCTGCATTATTTCATTGTCTTTCATAGTTTTCTAGTTGCTTAAAGACTCTTGGTCCGTTCACCGCGCGCTTTCACCATCAGTTCGTCCCAGCGCGTCGCAAGCGCGTTGGGATAAATTAATTACCTGTAAGGCAAAGAGGTCCATTTTGCTACGTACAAATTAGACTTGGAAAGGCAAGAAGAGATAGCAACACAAAGGGCGCGGACGGCGTCGTGTGGGACTTCGTCACTCGCGGGGCCGAACTACCCCCAGTCGGTCCTCCCGGGAAGAAGCTGCCGAACGAGGCTCCTCTCCATGCGTACTCATTCCTCCCTGTTGTAACCTCCGCTGCCTCCCTTGGTTGAAGATACTGAGCGGGGCCATGTGGGCGGACTTGTCCATGACGATGAGATGTATCTATAGAAGAAAGACGACTCTCAAAAAGGATGTACCTGTAAGGCAAAAAGGTCCATTTTGCTACGTACAAATTGGACTTGGGAAGGCACGAAGAGATCCGCTGCCTCCCGTGGTTGAAGATCCAGAGCGGGGGCTACCATGTAGGTGGACTGGTCCATGGCGGTGGGCAGTTGAAGAAAGATGACTCTCGGAATATATGTACCTGTAAGATAAATGAGTTCCATTTCCCAAAAGAGTTCCACTTTTACTAAGTACACGTTGGGGGAGGCACGAATGGACATCGACGCAAATGGGCTAGGGCGTCATGGCGATATGGCCGAGCGGTCCAAGGCGCTGGTTTAAGGCACCAGTCTCTTCGGAGGCGTGGGTTCGAATCCCACTCTCGTCAGAACTTTTGCAATTTCCTGTGGGTGGACTTTTCCATGGCGATGAGATGTATTTATAGAAGAAAGACGACTCTCGAAATGGATGTACCTGTAAGGCAAAGAGGTCCATTTTGCTACGTACAAATTAGACTTGGGAAGGCACGAAGAGATAGCGGCGCAAATGGTCAGTGCATCATGGCGAGGAGGTCGAGGGGTCCAAGGCGCTGGTGGGTAGCAAACCGCGAGACCGTCAAGAAAGCCGATTTCCAAAAGATCGTAAAGTTAGCAGTTCTATGCTTTAGTGACGTGATGTCCTCGTTCCAGAATGAATCTCTGCAAGTTCACTAGTTCCTCTATGGAGTCTCCGCCCATGAAGGAGCGCCGACCCAGCAACATCGGCAAGCCGATGAAGCGCCCCAATCCTTCTATAGGCAGTCGATCCTCATAACTACATAAAACACTTTCATTCACTTCACGTCCTACTTCAGGAGATCGGCGAAGCGAGTTCGGAAAGAGCTCTGATCCGTGCGTCACCATTCAAAGCTCAGCATAGCTCTAAGACCATTGCATATAACGTATCAATAATTTTCCTCAACCAATAATTTTCCTCTCTATTAGACAGTGTCACATTTTTCGCTTTTAAATTAAATTATTTTGATGTTGTGCAGGAATAAAGCTCGATTGCGTGCTTTCATCACGTGGAATGGCCAACGGTTTGCAGCGTTATCAGTAGGGTTCATTGCAATCCTCGCTTCCAAACCAGCGGCACGGAGAGATGACGCTGTCTGATACGGAAAGTGATCTTTTCGTTTGCCTGGTTTCAGACGCAATGTCACATGAGCATTCATCAATTAGCGTTGAATCACAACTGCACTGATCTTCGGTTTGATTTTAGGGTGTTATCGAAATTAAAACCTCAAAAGACGAGAGCCTCAGTTGGAATATCGGAGCATTGTTACGTCTTGGATCACAATGAGCCCAACCATGTAATCCACGGGAACAGGCGCATAGTTAAAGATATGCTATTATGGTGGTGCAAGCTTTCGCGTTCCAAAGGAGAGAGAACGTTCTGTTCACTCTGGCCTGTTCTCTCGTTTCTCTAACCGCAAGACAACGAGAGAACAGTGGAGATAGAACAGACCGTTCTTTCTCCTTGGAACACGAAAAGGACTAGCTTGTGCACCACCACAATATCAATCAAGGCTAATGGTCTAGGAACATGACTACAAAGGATGGATCCTGGATGCCCATGCTCCTCATGAGAATTTCCTTGCTCCTTATGTACTCATGTTTTCCCCGGGGCATTATCCGCGTGATCTGTCACTTTCGATTCTCATCACTGACTCCTCGGGTGCGGTCGGTACAGGAAGTAGTAATTACAAAACATTGCATTCTTTAGTTGTCGTAGTTCTCGACGGTTCGCGTATTATGGAGTAGGATGACTGATGTGTATGCGGGGTCAGCAGGTTTGCCCGTTGCGTGTTAAACGGCTCGTACTGATAACGAACCATCAGTATTAGACATGCCTGCTTCCCAATACCCCGTTGTTATTGCTATATTCTTGGCATTGGCGGAGGCCATGGACTTGACTTCTGATCCGTGCCAGGTAACAGCTTCACAAATAGGGATTCAAGGCTACTACTTGTGCATTAAGGAATACAAAGCTGTCGAGTCAATTCACAACTGTGGATCCACTGGATATCCAATCGCTTATGGACTCAAGAACTGCGAGTCTTTCGGAAGAACTGGTACCGGTACATACTGGAAACTATTCTGAGAGATGGTGTGGGATGCCGACGAGATGCCGCCGGAATGTCGCCGTTGGGGATGCCGCAGAAATGGGATGTCGCTAAGATCTGCGGCATCCACCATTTGAACATCCATTTCTCCGGGAAAAATAGATTTCCAAATTTTTTCTTTATGTTTTTGGTACTCAGGTGCTCTAAAGAATCACGCCTCAGTGTCAGTTTGGTGAAGAAAACGTTCTTAGCAGGGACGGTTTAAATGTTGTCATTCAGTGCGAATGGGATACTTCGATGAAGCCTCTCTGAAATGGATCAACGGTACAAGGCAATGCCTCCTTGACGCCATTCACGAAATATCGAGGGTAATGGAGAGATATCGAAAAGAAACAGATTATTTGTAGAATCCGAGCATTTCCTGCTCGGATCTCGAAGTGCAGGCCTTTGACTCTCACGTCCCTTGCTACGTCGATCACGGATTCTGTAACGTCGTCTGTCAGGCATTCGTGGGTTCTTCAACAAACGAACGTTATTGATATTCTTTTCAGCATGGCCTTCTTCATACGTACGACTATCGAGACTTTCTTAGACTACTGTCGATTAAAAACGTGAGCAACGCATATTATATTTCATGATACATTGGATCATTTTGCAGGCCATTGGCGTCATGAAGGGTTGCCTAGAAAGAAGCGAACTCTGCAACTTCAAATTGTGGTCCTGAAAACTTTAAACTAGCGGCGCGAAACAAAATATTCGTTATATACAGGTGTTGTAGGGTTTCACGTGATCATTCGTACAACTTACATACAATCGAGCGAATAACCAGTTTTTTTCATTTTCATTGTTGAGCTAGATCCGTAGACACGTGCGTAATCATATTTTTCATTTCGTTGTTGCCGTAGTTCCGTCGTTATTGTAGAAACGACAGTTATCTCACTACTTTTTGAATATCGTTACAATATTCCGAATAGTGCGACGTTGCCATGGATGCGATTGTTTGTATTTAAATCGACTTGATTTCTGGCCAGTGATTCGCAGTGTTATCAGGCGCTCAATTGGGCGTTGGTGACAACCATCGGTTCATGCTCGCATCGAAAGTGAAAGTGGTGTGATTTGACGATTACCCTCTTGTTTACTTGCTTTCGTGACAGGACAACTACACCGAATGGTACGAAGGAAGACGGGGATGTTTTGATTATTCGTGTGTTGATGATGCAAGCGAGGCAGAAGATGTGTGCAGTGGATACGCTAATGCAGTGGGTGAAGATGAAGAGTACGGGAGCACGGAAGACGAAGAGGAATTGATCAACGCTAAGGGTGCAGTCGTCGACGATATGAGGATAAACGTTGTTGAGGGTTCAATCGTCGTGGTGTATTCCGATGATGGAGTTTTCGTGATCGGAGCTCTCTTGTCTACTGAAAGCTTCGCGCAAAATAAATGCAATAGAGCTCAAACATTACCGCATATGAAGATGCACCACCCGCCGCCGACTGCCTTCCAGCGTGTTCCGTTGAAGATGTAAAACCACTTGTGCGCTCCGTTGCAGTTGACATTATCCTCTGCAACCCTATGTTGCATTAGGATTGGATTCTTCTATACCGAAGTGGTGGAAGTCGAAATGCGTCCCATCAGTCCACAGACATGTGAACGGATTCAGTCCGATAAGCATGTTCGTGCCCATTCTGTTGCTGATCCATGTGCTTTCCTTCAAAACGTTCAGCCATTGAGCACTAGGATTCCGGGTCATACCTCGATGCTGTGAACGGATGGCAAATGGAAGCCGTATCCACTGCACACATCTTCTGCCTCGCTTGCATCATCAACACACGAATATTCAAAACATCCCACCGTGATTCTCCGAGAATTCGACGAATTGTTCGGCCGCCGCACTCTTACAGGTACTTGACGCACGATGAATTCGAATTGCAAATAGCTAGACACCAAAGGTAAAGGTAAAGGTGAAGGGGTCGCCCGAATCGAGGTCTTGCACCTCGCGGAGGCCCCTGATGTGGCCAGGTCGCAATAAAGGACACTTCTCTGGGGATCCCGCCCTGACTTCCAGAGCGATTGTTATCTTCGTGGCAAGCCACTCCCGATTCCCATTTCTGGCACCTCGGTTAGGTGGACGTAGCCGGAATTGAACTGGTGAACGATAGAACTGCGACGGCCCATCATGCCAATTCGCCGGTATCTAGACATCAACGAAAGTAAACGCTACATTATCACTAATTCAAGTAGAAGTGTGTTTATTAGGTTTTTATGTAGATGTCGAGTCAGTCCTTTATCCATGCAAGCTTAGTCAATGAATCGTAGAAAGCAGGGCTTAATACGATAACGCCAAAGGAGAGGAGAGAAGAAGAGAGTTAAAGAGTCTATCGGAATATTAGAAGCATTTGGATCGCCGATAATAGGCGTATTGTTGACGCTACAAAGAATTTCAAAAACATCGTGAATGTATTGATAGATGGACGTGGAGATGATCTGAGCATTCACAACATCCTACCGTTTGAGAAGGGATCACATTCTTCGAGACCGAGAATGGCCTGCATTCTACAAATCTTTCCTTTCTGGACTGAAAATATTTGTTAACGGCGACTGATGAGAACTCGATATACGCTGGCTGCATAATGGATGGCTCTAGAGGGCGTATGCTGCACGGCGAGATGGCCGAGCGGTCCAAGGCGCTGGTTTAAGGCACCAGTCTCTTCGGAGGCGTGGGTTCGAATCCCACTCTCGTCAGATATTTTGGATCGTTTGTGGCTGAATAAATACGATCTATTCGCACTGAAATGGCTTGAAACGCTGAGCAGAATCACTTAGCTCGCAACATCTAATTTTTCATTGTTTTCAAGAAAGGAAAGGTGGTACAAATTGCGCCCGATATGTTACATTTTCAAAATCCATGTAACTCGAGGTAGAATGTGATTAGTCGCCATATGCATGTGATGTCATACTGAACGTTTATTTATTGTTTGGAGTGTGCGAGAGATTCAGCGTGTTTTATTCCCTGCAACAACGAGGGCGTACACACTGGCACTGCGTGCCCTTATCATGTCAAATATCTCCACCTCAATCCCTTCCTTCCCAACCGCTCATCCATATTCTCCGACTTGCTCTCTCTCGTCATTGATTTCCTCTTGAGTGTCTATTGACCCATGTTAGGTATTGAATTCGTATTATATTCAGATGGCTGAACCAGATTTGATCCAGTCAGAACGCCTACGCTGCGGAGAATCATGCGATTTTCCTATCGCTGCGGAGAGAATCTTTGTGCTGGACGATTTTCCCGAGCTGCTACATCTTGATCTTACTAATGAGACAGCACAACTTTTCGTGATCAGGTAGGTTCCCGTAGACTCTTCGCATAGGAATCAACATTTACAGAAGCGGTAGTCAACAAAATGTGTACACAGTTCCATTGGCACTGACGGTGAATGAGTGGCATTGCGATGGCAAAGCTCTCTTTCTTTTGGATCGTTCCTTCCTGCAAGGAGTTATGGTCTCCCATGCACATGGCATGTTCACGTACGAGTTGGTAGGAGATTCTCCAAAAGTCACGAAAAATTTCTTTCAGGTCGCTCTGCCATCCAATGCATTTTCTTTCCTTAGGAGCAATTTGTCAATTTATTATGTCATTGAATGCGACAATGATTTCCTCCTAATTCCTTCCGGCTCTACCCAACCCTCACTGAAATTCAGCAAATGCATTGACAATGGGAATGCGACTATCGCACATAATTGTTTCATAGGGGGAAGCTTTGTAGTGCACTATGTCAGTAGAACGACAACTACAGTCGTCATCCATACTATGAAGAATAATGCCTTCGAATTCAATCGTTCTATATCCGTGCCGCGTTTTGCTGGCAAATTCACTCAACTCAAAGACCGTTATATTTTTGCCATTGAATCTTTCCAAATCACAATCGTTGATTGCCTTACCATGGAAGTAGTTACATTGCCTTTTCCTCTCGAGTTCAACAAACACGTTTGGTCCTCAGCGGCACGTGTTACCGGAAACTTGGTTACATTGTATACTTCAACATTTCTGAGCAGTTCGCACTGCTGGATCTACAAGACATCCTTTCCTTTTGCCATATTTTCGGCTGAAGAAGAGGTTCGATTCCAACTGTTCAGTCATAACGTTTAATATTTAGCAATTGTATTCTGATGTGGTCGATGATACCTGTTGTGAGCAGGAAATGGTGACATATGCAAGCATCGAAAGTTCGCTCCCTTCGGAGGCAACATATTCGACATCTACGGATCAAGAGGTAATAAGGTTGATTGCTATAACACTGAAATGTTTTCATTTCAGCCATGCGAGCCTTGGAAGGGTGATCCTGACTGCTCCCTATCAACGGAGCAAGAGCCTGCTGAACTACCTGAAGATGAGCAGAATACAGCAGACCTTGTGCAGGTATCGATAAAATGACTGCTATGAATGTGCCGGGAGGAATAAAGATGCGGCGAATGGTTAGTTTCGCTCCCATAGGAATAGGGATTGAAATGAGAGTGTTTCATTTCGTATTCCATGTTTTTAGGAGAAATGGAATATTCTCCGCCTCTTTCTTTTCTTCCAACAGTAAAAAAATGATTCAGGTGCGAGCAGTTCTGGAGCGTGAAAGAGTCGATGCAGAAGAAGCGATGGCCAAGACTAAAGCACGTTTGGCTTCGGTTCAAGAGAAAATCGCCAGCTTGTCTCTGAAGTAATGTCCTGCACATGTTCGGAATTCTATTTAAATTTCTTGTTGGTTTTTGGTGTTATAAACTGTGTTGAGTGAAAGCGCAAGATGAAGACCCTTCATGTGAATATTATCATGCTCGGTTCTTCCCCATGCTCTTTTCTTCTCCGCCCGATGGCACCTCTAGAGAATGATTCCAAGTATTCAATGTCTCTTATCACGACCTAAAATCTTCCAAGCGATGCCTTGGTGACTTTCAATAGAATCGGCTTTGCGGCTCAACGCATCGATGTCTATCTCCCGTAAAATCAAGCTGAAAGTAATTCCTTTTCCATATATCGTTCCACAGTGACTTCGACGCTCCAAATAAACAAACAGTGACTTCGATACATAATTTATTAATTTGTTGATTTTTTAAAGAACATGCTAGTAATGCCGGATCCTCGAAATAGTTGGAAGGTTTCCGCCTAGAAAAGCAAAAGATCTGACGAGAGTGGGATTCGAACCCACGCCTCCGAAGAGACTGGTGCCTTAAACCAGCGCCTTGGACCGCTCGGCCATCTCGCCATGACGTTCATGATCTCGGCAATCTTTATCTCTTCAGGTTGCTATTTTCTGATTGTTGTCTGCATAGGGGAGTGCATCGGAGGAGCGACCAGAATGTCGCGAATTGGGATGGACAACGCGTTCCTTGTGACCTCATAGTGTCCACTCTTTTCACCTATGCAGGTAATGCTTTTCCATCTTCCTGTTCTACTTAGAAGTTCAAGTGGACGTTTAGATATCTTTGTAAATAAAGATGTTTATTTCATCAAAAACTCGCTGACAAAACAAGCAACGGTATGAAGACAGGGATGGCCATTGATGCAGCAGAGGTTGTCTCCGATGAGTCTGTTGGGAGACAAACTGGCGATTTTCTCTTGAACCGAAGCCAAACGTGCTTTAGTCTTGGCCATCGCTTCTTCTGCATCGACTCTTTCACGCTCCAGAACTGCTCGGAGATGTAAGAATCGCGATCTTGTCGCGCCGTTTCGTGCGAGAGGCCCAACAGAATTCCGAGCTCGTGTGCAGTGGTATGAATCTGAAGACGTAAATAGTCATCGATTTTCAAATTTTATGGAACAATGTCCAGGCCATGGTCATTCAAAAAGTCGCTTTTCGGCTCTTTATTTTTCAGGGGGCAATTGCTTTAATATCGGCGAGCTAAACTCATCTTCACATCGCATATAGGGGCACTCTCTCCATTGTCTGTAACCTGCCAGACAACGAGAAGAGAAATCTAGTTTTCAATGGAGAGAGAACGGGGAAGATGGAACGTGTTTTGATTCGCAAAGGATTAGCGATCATAGTTTTGTTTAATATTTGAATAGTAGGATATTGCATTATTGAAAATTCTAACCGTTTCGCATGTTTTTCCGATTGAGACGAAGCTCGGTGAAGCCCCATAGCCCACGTTAGACGAGCACGTAGGCCCAACGACGAAGACTGCTCTGAACGCGGAAAACACAGTTCTGGTGAATATGGAAAGATAAAAATAGATCCGAACCCGGTAGGAATCGATCCATCATGGAGGAATCGCACGCAAGTATACGTCTCCCATTCTCTCATACCCGCGAAAATCGAGGGTATTTTGTACTCCGCTGAAAGCGTCCTGGTTTGATAATAATATAATAAGTCTTACGAAAATTGAAAGCGAAAGAAAACGGGACGACTGCATTGGGCCAGGGGACGAAGCGCGATGTTCCACGAGCCGATCGATGGTGATCGGTCCCATTCTTTCTGAATAGTTCAGTTACATTCCCCGTTTACGTCTGTTTTCACAATAAATCGGCATAACATGTTTATCGAGCTATGCTAAATAAAAAATGTATGCTGAAAATGTATGCTGAAATTTCCATCTCAATCGCTTGGTTTGACGCGTTATCTTTTCTGTACACCACGTCTCGATAGACATTTTATGCCGAGTTCTGGATATCGAACTCCCCGACTCACACATCGACAACGACCGCTTTTGATAGGACGTTATTAGCAGCGAAGATGAAAAGTAGAAAAGTAGTCAATATGGAACGCATCTTCCACTGAAAAATTGGGTTGTACGTGTTCCATATGTTGCGTCTTCCGGATGCCATTATATTGCCGGAGAAAGGCTTTCAATATGGAGAAGTTTCACTTGAATGCTTCCATTCCACTAATGCCTATTGTCTCACATTTTCTTCCTCTGCGCTTTCTTTACAACAAAAGGATGAATACATTGTCTGAATGGGTAGACAATGTGAAATTTTTCTCAATGTAAACAGGGAAAGCGCCTTTTCGAGCAAATGCAATCTAAAAAAATCGGGATTTAAAACCTCAGGAATCATTATATATTTAATATATCGTTGTGCTTCTAAACGAAATTAATTGCACTAAAACACTCAAACAACATATGCAACTACAAACCTCTTCCTCAGACCGGGTGCGTTATAGACTCTTTATGTAAGTATCTCAAACTTGCTCTTCTAAAAATGGGATGATGAAACGATCTATGGTGGAGAAGAAGACAAGGATAAGAGATCTCGATAGGCTTGAATCCTTATATAGCAAAAATGGCAGTGAAACGCGCGAGCGGCAAGGCAATAAACCTTCTTTCGGAGGCGTTCAACTGCCCATAGACATCTCGTTTAATGCCTTGATCGCCCTGACGAGCAAGAACATGCTACCAGGCGACGGGTGTCGTCAAGAAGACATTCCTAGAATGGTTGCATTCGAAAAGCCTGGCGAACTACAGCCCGTTAGGTGGAAGGAAATGAAGTAGGTACGAAAGTGTTGATTAGCCGCAGGTCACCTTGGACTCCGAAGCTCTTCTACGTTGTCCAATGTTTAGTATTAAATAAGACGAAACATTTTGAATATTTCAAAGGGACTATTCCGAGAAAATTGGAAACGTTCAACGATATACCCGAATTGGTCATCGAAAAATTAAACGAGTAAAAGGAGTATAGTTTTCGGAAGAATAAATGAATGAAGAAATGTACAGATTTGAGAATTTCCTTCATTCCGTTGCAGCAAGATCATTCAGAAAGTTTTAAAATAATCAACATAGGGCTCTAAGGACAGAAGGGGCTGTCGTCTCGAGCTTCCGGGTGAGATGCTGAATTTACTCCGCCTTTTATCCAAAAACTTTTCAGTCTACTTCGAATTCCTGCGATTTGTGAGAACTTTTGTAGAAAGGTTTTGATCCAAAAATTTGTTCAACACAAATAAAAGTCTTTTATTTCTGAAAATTTACCTTTTCTTTCCAGAGATCCTGGGAAGTCGAAGTTGCCTGTTGTTTTGCCAGCAATTTCTACTTAGAAGTCTCAACAGTAATTGCTGGCGGAACGAGTCGAATACTTGCATGAATCGTTTCAGTGAGGGATGGGATAGGATGTCCAATGGCCGTTCTTTTGTATACAGAACGGTTTCAATCATCACAATTGGCGCGCTTTATCTTGACATTAGTACACAGAACTTTTCGAATACACGATTTTAAAGACTAGGTTAGCCTACGAGTGTTGTATATAACTTGCCTAATAATAATTACTCATATTTGCGTGGCAGCACGAATGTAATACTCCAATTCAATACAATGATGTCATTGCGAGGCCCAGTATGTAAATCCTCTTTGCATCTCCTCGTTCACTCCGTAAAATCGTAGGTACATTCGGTTTCCCTCACTTGTATATAGTTCCTCCTTATCGCTGTTTTTGCATACCCTAAAACACTATTTAGAAATTTGAAAATAAGAATTGTGATTCAAAAATGGTCCTCACATAACGCCTCCAGATCGCGTGTCAGTCTGCGTATATATTTCTAGCCCTCCAGATGAGCAAGCTTCAGCAAGAGTGAAAAATTAGAAATGGTCAGTGAGACCTTCATGTTCGGCGGAGCCTGGATTCAATAATACACAAATTAAAAATATCTTACGCACTGTTATCACGAAATCCTTAATGTCATAGTAGCCGGCAAAGAATGAATATCCGACAGTGACAGAAGTGAAATTGCGTTCGGCCGTCGCGTAAAGATGAAGGGATCCGGGAGGAAAATGATGAATGAGAGTAAAGTAATGAACGTGAGGAACACAAGCGACGCTGATATGCTTGTAAAAGTAAGTTTTCTCTCAGCATTAAAGGAGGTGAATGGTGACCCTCCAACTTCACCATCGAGCGTTGCTATGATGTTCTAATCAGTCGGATTTATGACATGCATAATTTTCAGTTATTTTAAGTGCTTGGAAATCGACGATCACTTGCAGTCTCAGCCACCATTTCCCCCTATTTAACCAGAATGAAGAATTGGATTTTGAACTTGTTATGCATACCGCTAATAATCTCACATTGTCATTGCAGTTCGGTCCTCCCCATGCGCGCGGGCAGATGCACTGGTTGCAATTGTTCGGATGCATGTAACCGCCATTGGCACAGAAAGTAGAGACTGAAGCGCAGCGTTCTGGAAAAGAGAAGTAGTCCTTCAAATTTACGGAACGAAGCTAAATATTGTGGTGGTGCACAAGCTGGTCCTTTTCGCGTTCCGTTTACACCTATGCCCCGCCCACTTGCGTACCATTTTGGAGCGCGCACACGCTTTCAATCACTAATAACTACGTTATTACTCTAAATCATGAAAAACGTTCGCTAGAAAAGTTGTTCAGCTCGTTGAGATCTACAGATCTATAGAACACAAGTCACGAATATTGATTTCGTGATTTGAGAAAAGGGGCGTGGCCACGGAAGAAAAAAATCAATATTGCAAACGTTTTTCATGATTTAGAGTTATTACGAAGTTATTAGCGATTGAAAGCGTGTGCGCGCTCCAAAATGGTACGCAAGTGGGCGGAGCATAGGTGTAAACGGAACGCTAAAAGGACCAGCTTGTGCACCACCACAATACACGGTCAACGATATAAACGGACTAATTGTAAGTCTCGTCGCTACATGATTATGAAATTCTTCAGTACAAAAACTTCTGCTGACAAGATATGTAATTATAAATGGCAAGATATGTAATCTTTGCATGACTATTTAAAAGACTGGTGGCAGCGATACATCGAATTCACAACGAACAGATCGTAGAAGGATGGCTGATGACTTGACATTCCTCTTTGAAAGCGCTCATGGGGATGTTTTGGTAGGAGCACAGGCATTCTGGGATCCAAAGCATAATAACTGCAAAGGAATTACATTTCTCATGTTTAGAAAAGGTTAATGTCATCTGGGAGTCGTCGAATACTCTTTTCAGAAGTTGATAAGAATCATATTTATCTACTACTATATAAAGAGCGTGACCGCCTGGTATTATAATAACGACCATGTGCAATGCATAAAATCGCAGACCTGCTCGAATGATAGTGCATGATGGACGCGAAATCGTAGGGGGTACCGAAGTTCTCAAAGAACGGTTGGATTGCAAAAGCGATCAGATAAAGAGTCGGCTGCAACGACATAATTTTCAAAAAGTCATTGGCGTTAAATTTGATCTCTGCAATATTTCTATAACGATCTGACGTCAATGTTATTCCGCAAGACGACGACGTTGGAATCACGATCGCCTCTCGTATGCTCGTGTAGGAGACCAATCACATGACCGAGCTCGTGAATAATATTTTGCTAAAGGACCACTAATCATCATAATTCACATGTTCCTGAAAATTCAACTCGGAAAAAATGGCAGAAAAATATCCTGAAGACAATGGTCGGCTACCAAGTCACCATCTTTAGAAAACTGGGCACATGTCTGGAAGCTGTCTGGGACCAGTCTCATCAGGATATTTCTGCAATTTTTCTGAGTTTCACGTCTTCAAAATTTTTTGAAATTTTTTTATTAATAGTGTATTAGGTTGGCGCGTAATTAATCAAAAGGAACGACACGTTTGGACTTTGTTTCGTTTCTCGAAAGCAAAGAGCCGTTATGAATTGAAATAAACTTCGTAGGCATTGAAGACCTTCTACCACTTCCCCGCTAACTAGTGGTTGCCTTTGATGAAGAGGCCCGGGAGATAGGAGACAACGAAGTGGTCGAGATCGAATTTGACCATGTCAGGGAATTTAATAATAAATCGGCGAGGCTATAACGAAGCTGACCGATCAACCTGTGGTCGGATGTGGTAAGGGCAGGAGACTCTGATGGAAGGGCTAAGAGAATCCAGAAAAACATTGCCTGTTCAAGCTGAATTTTCTCGCAAAATGACATTTGGAGGCGTTGCGCTAGATGAGGAAATTTGTATGCACTCCCGGTTCTTGAGGTGCATAGACATAATCTTTTGTGGTTGCTTAGTGTCGACCTTGGCGGAGATGGTTCCCCCTCGGATATGAGGTTCCAGAACACTGGTGTCTGAGAGCATTCGAAATAGTGTCCTGGTGATGCCCAATGCGCTACATTATTTCGAGGCGAACTATCGCACCCCTCGAATTTATTGGACCAATCTAGGCATAGTGGATCTTGAAGGGGGTTGTCCGAGGTACTTCGTAGATGGGACTTTCCGATCTCCGGGGACTTCTCGCGGGACATCAAAAATAAGAAGTTGAGCATCCAAAAATTGATCTAGCCAAAACACCGATGTTCGGCATTGTCGCTCACAATTCACGAGTAGAAAAGTGTGAATGGAAACCATAGCGGTGGTATGTACCCAAAGGTCTTCCCTCCACAGTACACTAGGGGTGGTCGGAACTCCGAGTGATCCGAGAAAGATGTGAGAGAATATGACCTTTTGATTAATTACGCGCCAACCTAATAGTAAGGTCGTGAAAACTGCACAATTCGCAATTTCAAGGTACCCACTTTTCTGAAGACTGGGACTTGTTACGGTTCTTGTGTGAATTGAATAATTTTCTCAGAATTTTTCTGATTTGCAAAAATACTGGAAATAAAAAGCATTCTTGGTAGCATTCAATTGCCTTGAAAGCTGAGCCTCTGCTGCTTCAGTTTGCGATTCATTATCGCGCCCGATGTGTTTCTTAATCAGTGTGCTGAACAATTCTACCATTATGTGGTAGTCTCTATTCCACTATTTATATTTTGTTTACTTTGATATGAAACTTCAACTAGTTTCAATATTGTGCGTACCAAGAAAAATTTCGAAACTTTCGGGTCGACCCATGTCTGTACTGGAAGAAAAGACTCAGACCTGCCAACATCCTGGTCCGAGATTGACATTGTTTATGCCAACTTTATGGCCAACAGTTGCACTGCATCCTTTGCCTTCAACGAACGTGACTCTGAATTCGGGATATTTCAAAATAGTTATTCGTTAACGCTAATTCGATATGTTCAAACGATTCAAAAGAGAGATGATACATACCCATCGGGAAAGTCGAAATTTTGGACGAACTGCACACAAGTATACTTTTCCCATTCTTTCATAGCCGCGATGACTGCCACTTTTCGGTTTTCAGCTAAATATTTTTCATGTCAATATAATAAAATTACACTTACGGAAGTTCGGATGGAAAGAAAACGGGATCAAGGCATTTGGCCAGGGGATCATGATGGCTGTTCCACGGGCTGATCTCTTGTGGTCCGTGGAATCGGTAGGTAAGCTGCAAATTATGTTCGGGATGCAGAGTGAACATTGAACAGTCATTGCATACTTAAAGGGTCCCTGCCACGACCATTTTCGTGACCAAACTGGTTGTGGGGGCATATTCTTGACGGCCAACGGATTACTAAAAACACAAGGAAAAAGTTTGGAAATCATTTTTTCCCGGAGATATGAGCCTTCAAAGTGTGGGATGCCGCCGGGATGCCGCCGGGATGCCGCCGC
>JACMIG010000359.1:1080-25007 GCA_014805385.1 Levipalatum texanum
CCATACCCCACCAACCGGTTTCCACCCAAAACCGACGCCATCACACGCGGCCCGGCCTGGGCCAGATTATTGCCCGTCGCCCGTCGGCTCAGCCCCCTATCCACCAAAACGGCGTGAAAAACTCCCCCCCCCCCACTATGCAGCTGCTCTGGTTTGACCCAAGAGGAAGAATACACACATGCACACTGTCAGAGTACTAAAAATGTGGTCTTTCTGCTTCGACAAACATTGGTTCGAAGGCATGATTCAACTGCATGCAACTACATCGAACAGCCAACACCACTCCCGCTACGAATTGGCTCTTATCTACGAGAGCACTGATATGCATCACATTTTTAAGGAAAAAAAGGCGAATTTAAAAAGTGGAAAAATGAAGTTGATTGCAGATCCGAAGCCGCCCGTCGCCTACTCCTTCAATGATGATCCGGGACTCAGTGCAGGTTACAACACCTCTCTCTCGAATACTACTCAATCTGTAATATCAGATAGACTCGGAAGAACTGTGATATCTCGCGATCTGCCCGCTCTTCTCGCGGCTAACATGGCTAAAGTGAACACGGTTCTCGAATGTTTCAATTGCCTCGTATTTCTCAGAGCTCAGTAGCTGCGCTTTGCCTCGTGACGTCTTTCGATGATCCGGCCTATTTCTCTGCTCGCAACTTCCACTTGGTATGAATCTAATCTAATGCCCGTAAAACCGACACTCCAGGGATGGCTCCAGATTTCTGTGTGACGATTGTCATTATATGCCTTTCACACCTTTTACGACGCACACTTCTAATGAGTTTGGGGCCTAGTGAGCGCGGCTCTTATCGGGTTTCGATCTGTGACGACGAAATGTGAAGGGATCGTGGACAGATCAGTATTTGAACTAACTCGGGGATGTGCACGGAAGTGTAATTAATGTTCAGAATCTGTCGACGTCTTCACCGAGAGTGGGAGGAGAACGAATGTACTGCGCAGACAACGGCGAGGCACGTTGGGAGTGGAGGAAAAAAGACATGGTCGCTTCACGATTCGTCGCAGGAGGAAGAGGTCTCTGCTCCGGCACAGAAGCGAAAACGAGGCGCTGCGGGAGACGTCTACGCCGTCCTCTTCACAACCAGAGAAGGCAATGGTGGGCACTTGATTCATTAGTAGAGAGACGTGACTTTGCAGTGTTGTCGACGAATCCCGTCTCGCAAGACTCGCTGTCCCTCCTCCTCTGCATCGTGGATTCGTCGTTCTCTCGTCCCTTCTGGCCGCCCCTCTCGAAAGTCACCACCGCTTACATGGTTCGTGGGAAGGCTTATGCTTCTAGCAAGAATACATCCCTTTCAGACGGATGTCAATCATCGTCCTCTATCGAGCACGGCCAAGTTCACCGAGCAGCCCTCGAGGTGGAATGATGCTGCCACTGTCAATAAGGTATGCGGGATCAGGGCCGAAGGAATTCCTCCTCTTTCCCTTTCCAGGAGGTTGTCGGCAAGTTGTCCAAGGCCCTCAACCACCACAACTACCGCCAGTTCGAGAGGGTGAGGGAGGCGCCATTTCATTCTGATATGAACTGCTTGCAGGAGTGCCTTAACATCCTGAACGACATGCGTGCGCGGGCGATGCCTTTCGCCTGGTTCGATGACCTCCTCGACCACGTCGCCGAGGCCGAAGGAGCGACGGGGAAGGTGGGCTAGGATTTTGTTTTTCTTGTTTGATACTCGGAATTCGATTCTAACTAACAATAAGAATGCATCCATTATTTTCCCCATAGGCCCTGGAGTGTATCCGTGCTTGCTCACCCGCCAAGCTATGGGCCAAGAAGGGCCTTTTCGTCCTCCCCGATGGGTGCACTCTTGCACAGGCATCCACCCCGATCAGCAAGCAGAGCACCTCCCATGCTGCCATTGAGAGAGCCGGATAATTTTGTGTGGCCGTTTTCATTTGCTAACATTTTATTTTGCTCACGTCGACGTTTCCGTCACAAAGCTATTGTATCTGTAGCATAAAATGTTCATTCTTACAGTGGTCCGTGTTATCTACATCGATCATCGGCATTTCTGTTCGCCTGCTGCTACAATCGTTGCGAGTTGCGCGGTAACGGTTCCTCTTTCCTGGTATTCAGTCAGTTCCTTGAATATAGCTGTTCTCCACTCCCAGTTTCCGAAACCCAATCTTCCTACCTAGCACAGTGAAAAGGTAGTTATTCGACTATTTGTGCCGAAAGAATTGGAATGTAGCCATGGTAAGTGCCTGGGATCCTCTTCATGTGATTCTGAAAGCATGCGAAGAAAGCAAAAGTTTTGACCACTGAGCGGATCGAACGCCCAACCTTTCGATCTGGAGTCGAACGCGCTACCATTGCGCCAAGCGGTCATGTTCTGTGCAGGCAGCGAGAGTACTCACATTGATGCGACTCCATCCAATACTCTCTCGGTCCCTCCGCTCCCTCTCTCTCTCTCTCTGCCCACGCGACTCTACATCTATTCTCGACCACGGGTTGTCTCTCTCTCATTTGCCTCTCGCCCTTCCTCCACGTGAGCCGAGTTCGCCATTGAGGTCGTTTTCGATGATTCCACCACTACAAGTAAATAAATATGAAATGCGAAGACTTCCCTGGTTCTCTGGTTTGAACTTTCTGTATTCGAACTCTTCAATTCTTCCTCGTACACTGATTTTTCGATACCTGGAGAAATTTAATAAGCTTCATTCGCAAGTGATGGATTCTGGTTCGCACATTAATATAGTGAACTAGATAAGGAGCTAACACTCGCGCTATCACAAAAGTACGATGGCCTTCTCGCTCGGATGGTTAGTCGTAAAGTACCCTTATTTCCGGAGGTAATTCAATGGACAATGAACGAAAATAAATACAAAAATGACTATAAACCGGGCAATGGATGTTCTCTATTCACGATGGAAAGTTACGCCGTGGAGACGGAGTCTTCGAATTCGAGCTCCTCGTCTCCGAGTTTCTGAAAGGAGGTGGATTTTGCAGAAAGATCAATATATTTTCAAATTTCAATAAATAGGAATTTAAATATGCGAGCAAAAATTGGAAAAAATGGAAGGATTCGCAAATAAAAGAACGGGGAATAAATATCCTACCCGATTGATCTCGTGTAGTCGTCCCTCCAACTTCGTCCTCTCATCAGCGAGTGTCAGTCTTTCCTCTGCACTCTCCCCTCGCATCTCGCTCATCTCGTAGTCGCCCTCGCCGTCGTAGCGGAGGAGATGAGTGTGGAACTTCCAGAGGGAAGGACGATGAGTCACCGTCATTAGAGTGATACCCGCGTCCTTTATCGCCTTAACTCGAGGTTCCCAGTTATTCCAAGATGGTTCCTTGCCTGGTAGATTTCTCCCTCGACGTCGATCGACACTGCTGACGTGCACTCGTCGAGGAGGGCGTATTGAGGCCTGTAGACGACGTTTACGATCCCTTCATAAGGCCTTCCTACATGTGATAGAAGACACGGGCGAGTCCCATCCGCTGCTTCTCTCCACCAGAAAGGACGTCCATCCAGTCCGACTTGGCATTCCATCCGCCCTCCCGCTCGACGATGTGGAAGAGGTGCACCTTCTTGAGGATGGCGGCGAGGTCGTCGTCAGTTACGCCCGTCTTCCTCATTTGGTAGGCCGTGTCGGGGTAGATGACCTGGAAAGGATCAGTTCCCTACCTCTTCATATTCCCTTGCTACCTGGTCCCTGAGCGTTCCTAGGGTCATGTAAGGCCTCTGGGGAATGAGGTACATCCTCTGCTTGGCGGGCATTTGGAGGGAACCGCGGTAGACGGGCCAAAGGCCGCCGAGGATGCGGAAGAGAGACGACTTCCCGCAGCCATTGGGACCAGTGATCAGGACGTGCATACCGGGAACGATCTGGAAAATGGAGCTCGTGATAAATATAATCGCTCCTGATAAATTAGACTTACATGGATGCTCATCGATCGAACGACGACGTCTCCTGTCGGAGTGACAATCGGCACCGACTCCAACACAATCGATCCGTCATCTGCAAAATGCAATCGATTTGTGGCCGTTATTGCTTGTCCTTACCCGAAAGCGAGATGACGCCCTTGATCTGGGAGGTGTCGAAGCGCTCGACGCGTCGCTTGACTGCCTTTGTTCCTAGATGCATTTCTTGTTTTGGTCCAAGGTGTTGTATATATACCATCGGCATTCTCAGCCGTCCTCTGGTAGATTCCTCTCTTGGCCTCCCCGAACACCTTGAACATTTCGTGCACGCGCGACGTGTACCCGGCGAGCTCCACGATCTGATATTATATTGATGTAATGTGGTTGTTCATTGTGGTCGATATCAAGTACATGGTTGCTCCGCTCAGCGGCCATGAGTCCTTTTCTACACGAGACGAACGAAACATCGATACGCCTGTTGTCTTTACCTCCTTGTAACTCGTCATGAGTCTTTCGGCAGCGTCGGCGCTGTTTACGAGAAGGTTCTTGGCGGTGGTGAATCCTCGCGTTCTCTCGGACACTCCGCCATCGGGCTCGTCCGATAGCTTCCTCGTCTCTGGATGGCCCCATTTTCCTTCGAGTGGAGAGGAAGGGAGGAAGGGGTCTCACTGTCGGGTCCGGCGTACTCGGAGGTGAGGATGGGAAGGGCGATCATGGTCATTCCCGCCCCCGACCACACGTACTTCATCAGGAACTGCTCTGGAATCACCAACTAGAATGTTGAGGAGTACTGTAAGAGCCGTACCAATCATGATGTAGAAGATCCTCTTCCTGTAGATGAGACTCATCTGGTCGCGGAGTCGATCGAAAGCTCCGACCAGCTGCTTGTTCTCCGCCTCGTGGCCGTTGTAGAAGGCGATCTCCTCGCTGTTCATGATGATACGCGAGTGGAGATAGCGAAGGTGACCCTTCCGTCGAGCCTCCTCTGCCACCATGTTGCCGAATCTGTAGGGAGCAATGGTAGATGTTCAAAACTTCTTCGACGAACCTCGGTGAGATGGACTTGAGAATCCGAGCAGTGGCCGAGACAGTGAAGGCTCCGAGGAACATGGGGAAAAGGATAGAACTTCCCGCTCCTCGGCGGCGAGCCAGGGCCACGAGCGTCAGACTGGAACGTTCATTTTTGTAGCTGATCGATAATCTTCGAGGTTTAGGTTTCCTGTCCTATCGGTCTTTCGGATAAAAATTGCTATCAGGCGATGAACACGTCCGATAAGCCATGACATACCTGATGAGGGCAATGTCGAGGATGGGCTTGGTGAGGTGAGAGTAGAGGTGAGCCACGGACTGGGAGAACATTGTGATGTCCTCCGTCAGGCACTGATCCGCGTTGAGGAGGCGCGAATCGAGGTTGGATACTTGGTAGTAGGTCTGGTCCTGAAGAGAAGGATTATCGATCGGATATTATCGATCCGTTTGTCCTCACCGCAAAGTACTCCTTGTAGGCGTGCTGAGTGAGGCGAGTCCTGAGAGCGAGTCCGAGATGGCTCTCGCAGAAGCGAATCATCGAATTGACGAAGGTTGCGGGAAGGGCGATGAGTTCCCATTTGGCGAGCTGCCAGAAGAACTTGCGAATATCCTGCTGGACGATGGCCTTCAATTCCGGGTTGTTTCTCTTGTGTCTCGATTTCTTTGGTTACCTTGACCATGCGCCCTTCCAGTGCAGCGACGTAAATTGTAAGGAAAGTTCGAGCGATAAGAATTCCGGAATGAACGACTGGAATTTTCATTAGACCGTATTTTCGGGTACGTCACAAACGGATGATTCCGGCCTCCTTGGAGAACAATCCGGGTATCATAATCTTGACGAGCATCAGGAACTGGCGAAGAAACTCCGGGTCGAAGGCTCTCTTCCGCCGAGCAAGCCGCTCCTGATTTAATATTATAAATTAATATAGTTCTTTTTCCTAACCTTCTCCTCATCGTGTTCCTCGTCAGTCCTCGACACCTTTCTTCTCTGGCCTCCCGTAACTCTTCCCAAATAGAAGGTACTGGCAAGGACAGCGGCAGAACTCGCAGCCGCGATCAGTGCTGCATTTCTGCAAGCGGGGAACTGGAGTTTTGGGGCACTTGGTTTGTTTCACAAGTCCGGGGAAGAGGATTCTTCGCTTACCTCCGTTTTTGCGGGTCCGAAATGACCTCAGCGGCGAGGTTCATTAGCTTGGACTGCACACCCATGTTGAACGGCTGTAACGGGAACGGTTGAAAGGGAGAGAGAAACTCGCAATCAGACAGAGGTCGAACAATGGGCGGCCGATTTGTGCCTCTCCTGTTTTGCCTTCGATATCGGGGAGGGACGGAGGAGCCCTTATCTATCACAGTGCCATCCCACACTACGATACACGGCCACCGAGACGACGTCCCCAAGGGAGAGACGAGAGACACCGACAGAACAAGACGGCACAGGTGAAAGAACTTTTGCACTTGACGGCAGAGGGGGAAATGGCCATGGAGGAGGGAGGTATCGAACCACTCTGACCCTCCCCCCTGTCAAAGGCAGTGTAGTCTAGCCCTAGACATCATTCCTTGACGCAGTCCTAGAAAAATACACACTAACGCACGCTGGGTCAAAGTATATTATTTGTAGGCGTGCGATTCGAGTGTGAATAAGGCTACGACGGTCATTGTGAAATTGGCCTACCGACTGACCACCGAATACGAAATGAGCGAGATGCGATGGGAGTAGTGAACACGAGGGCGATTGGTGGATGAGATAAGGGAAGCCTTCATAAATTGGCCCCATTTCATTGTCAGGTAAATGAGTCTAATCAGCGGAACGACGCCCATCCATCTACCATTTTAGTCGTGAGAAACAGAATCATACAGGAGCACTTTGTGAATCCCTCTTCCGAACGAATGGGAACCCGCTCCAGGGGTTCTAGATGGAGGGGGAGGGGGGAAGGGGAGTGGAGTGGTGGTTGTGGAATGGACAGTGCCCTTCCAGTATCACCACTACAACTCACTCGTGATAACTCGGTAGAGTACAGGGAAGGATGGGCGAGAATACAAGAAATCAATGGTGGCAGCCACCCATTTGACCCCCCTTGGGTCACCCCTCAAAACACTCCTCCACTCCCTGTTGCAGTAGAGGCAACGTCACTCGGCGCGCTGCACTGTCCCCTGCTTCTCTCCCTCCATTGTCTTGTGAATTAGGCATCAGGAAATAGTCGTTTACACAACAAAGCAGGGCGACAGAGGAACTCGCGAGGACGGTGGTTGAATGGAAGGGACTGACAGAGGCTTCTGGCCAGACCCTCCGCATCCTCCCTCCATCTACCGTCTACGGTGACGTCATCACAGCGGTGCAAGCGGATCGAAGGGGGTCGATAGGGACTGCTTGGGGCCATTACAAAAGGGGCTCCACAAACCGAAAAGCAATGGAACGTGTGAAGACGAAGCGAACCGAGAAAGGAATATAATTTAGATTTTCGGACGTTGATATTACAAGACAAACTCATCATCATAAATACTTCTCTCTGCGCGTATACCAATAACTTACTCTACATTATGTATTCCTGTGTCAGCGGGTGTAATAAAATAATGCAAGGAAACGACGGCTCCACTTCAAGGAGTGGAGGCCCTCGACGATGGGATACAGATAAAGGATCGACTGCAGCTACAGTATCTCGTGGATAAGACAGCATAGAATGTATAGATATACGGCGCATACAGAGAGAAAACGACCACAACGCTTTTGGGAGGAATTACCGCGAAAGGCATAGAGAGTGGAGGCAACTACTGAAGGCAGACTAGGGGATCTTTAAAAATACCTGCCATCATCAACATGAATAGGCAAAGGATGGGGGTAGATGGATGTTACGGGCTCTTTCTGGGTGAAGGTGGACGGCAAGGCGAAATCACTCGTTGTCCTCGAGCGAGAGGTGGGTGATCTTGGTGAAGTCGAATTCCTGTGTCGTTCCGCGAGCAAATACCTCGAGGACGTCCTGTAAGAGGTTACATTAGCACATCAACTATGTTTCGGTTTGGACAAGAACTGTCGACGGAAAAGCGAAATATCCGCTTTTTCACCCAGTCAGATAAAGATGATAGATCACAGTTCCCTCTCGTACATGGTCCTTGCCCCGAAGTGCGCAGAGGGAACATTGATCTGTCGATGTTATCTCGCAGGGCGACGCGTCAGCAATTCCATTCCGAATTTCCGTCGGCAATCGTAAAGCTAATGGAGAACCTTGCAGGTGGTCTCGAAGTGGGTGGTGGCATCGTAGCTCTTGGAGATGAAGATCTGCGACTCAGATCCCAGATCAGTGGGCTCGTAGACGTCGGAGACGGTGACGAACCTGTAAATGAACATAATTACAAAGTGGACTGGAGAATGAATTCATAAAACCAGTAGAACCTCCCTTCTCAATGGACCAAACCACTCACTTCTCGGAGATGGCACCGAGGAGCTGGAGTCCGGGGATAATCTCCTGCTCGGGGTTGGCCGTCTCCACCGTCGTCGACACCATGGCAATGTACCAGCCCTATACGAAGAATTAATGAGAGGAACGTCAATTGAACCAATGCAGCGTCGAAGTAAAAATTCAACCAACCTTAGGCGTGGACATGTTGGTCTGCGAGACGCACGAGATGTAGATGTCTGCAATGGGGAGATGGTGAATCTTTTTCGATCATTCGGATAATGAGGGAACATACCGAAGTGGCGGTTGACTTGCTTCTGGGGAATAATGATCTGGCATGACTGGGCTTCGTTGGTGCCGGGAATGGTGTGGTTGAGGAGGCAGATGGCACGAATGACCTGTAATTCAGAACGATCAATATATCCACGACGATCAATGACATACCTTTCCGGCCAGTTTGACCTTGTCCATGGCGTACGAGGGGTCACAGTAGATCTGCTTTCCGCGGACAATATCCTCTCCGCACTTGACTCCGACGGCCTTTCCGTTCTCGTAGACAATGTGGTCGACGGGCTTGTCGAGCATGTACGTGCCTCCGTAAATGGCCGAGAGGCGGGCGAAGCCCTGCAGAGAGGAGTGTCCTTCATGAGGCCCACTTCGATATGCCTACCTGGGGCAGCTCTCCGAGTCCGTAGAGAGGGTAGAGGTACGGGGACTTGCCGTAGCGCGCCAGCGAGTCCGAGTACAGGCGAATCTTCTCGACGGCCTCAGCGAACGGCTGGTTCTTGTACCTGAAGGTAAATATAAATTACGTGATTTCTAGTAATAAACACAACCGGATACGGTCGTTTTTCGGTTTAGAATCTGAATGATTTACTCGTCATTGCGGTAGAGGGCGAGGGCGTGGCCGGTGAAGTCGGCGGTGTTCTCATCGAGGCCGAACTTCTCGTAGACCTGCTGCATGGTGCTGTTGTGGGGGTCGAGTCCCATCCACGTATCCTTGTTGTTGACATCGAAGCTCTGCACCCAGCACAGGAACTTCTTGAACCTGCAGTCAATGCGTTTGCTCAAGAATCTCCTCCAGTCGTTCGCACCTGCGCTTCTCGAACATGCCCATGAGGGAGGTGGCGAGGGCCTCCATCTCATCGGCCGGCACCTTGTAGATCTTGCCTCCCTTGTACACGTACGACGCCTCGATCGACTTGAACTCAAGGTACCTGCAAATTACCACTTTAATCATTTTATCTGATAGTGAGTGAAAAAGAAATGAAGTGAGCGCTGACCTCGTGACTCCGGTGTGGATGAGGAGCTTGACGAGGGGGCCGTTGGCCATGAGGAACTTGGGGATGAGGTCGACGTTCCAGTCGCGACCACGGCCCATCTCCGGCGCCGGCTTGGCATTCGCACCTGCATAATCGTCATACAATCCCCCCTTGTCATAAACACCTGATACAGCTACTCAAAGACGCAAACAAACGCTACCGTGGAACTTCTCGTAGAGCTGCTCGAGGGGCGTCATGGAGGCCGAGTCTCCTCCGTAGTAGTTGTTTCTGTCGATGTGCAGCACCTTCTTGCCAGACACCGAGAGCATACCCGACATGATGCATTCCTGAGCAATGCTTCATTCGAATTAGTAACGTTGACTACTTCAGAGTCTCAGCCGGAAATAGTAAATCAAGTTCCCAAACCTTGAGTCCGGTTCCGAGGACGATGGCGTCGTAGTGCTCATCCATGGCTGACGATGGAGGGAGACGGGGACGGTTCTGCAATAACCACAATAAAATACCCTATCATCACCACGTACTGGAGAAGCGCAATCATCGCAAATGTTGGTGGTACGAAAATAAAAATACAGATAAGCGCCTCATGAGAGGAAGCCCGGTATGAGAACCAGGTGACGAGCCACACATTCGATGACCAATCAATCGTTGCGAAATATCTTTATGCTCCCTCGTGGAGATGTGTTCAAAATGTACAAATTTTACAAATGGTAATTGAGCATTTTCAAAGCGAATCCGTATCACAGAGATTGTTTGACCCATTACACTAATACTTCCACGTAGCAATCTTACAACTAGTGCATGCAGTGAACAACAACTAGTATCTATTTTTTGACAGCGAGGAGGGCGTAGTTAATTCCAGTGTAGGGCGTCCAGTTCCAGTTGTTGCCAAATGGATCGTATGCCAGTCCGTGAATCGCCCGCGTCTCCCAACTGTAAAGTAGCGGAGCTGATCGTAAATTAAGAGCTGATAATGGAAATTAGTCAGCAAAACGAGAAACGTGAACTAGTCCGCATTGACGTAATACAATTAGTCCAAGTGATGAGTCATTCCAAAGGACTTTCTATTCCACAACAAGTGGCGTGGTTAACTTACTTGGCTTCGGTTCCGGCAGCAGCCAATTCCTCCGGAGTGATAAACTTGGCCCAATCGTGCATGCCCTCGGGAACGATGCCGAGGACTTCCTAAAGTCAAAATAATCATTTTCAGTTAAAAATGACAAACACATACCTCAGCCATCCACACAGCACCAACTCGACTGGCTGCCGTTCGATTCATGGTAGTCATGAAGAGACGGGCCCCGGGGCGGGCGAGGGAGGAGAGGGCGCGGAGGAGGGTAGGCACCGATGCAACGTGTTCCACAACCTCCGATGCAACGATGGCATCGAATGCTGAACGACTGTCCTTTTCGCAACAATCCATGGACTATCATCGTCATCCTTTTCGCAACAATCCATGGACTATCATCAGCTGTACAAACATAATCACGGAACCCCTCCTGCCAGTCCACCCTTCAATCGATATGTTCCGAGAGCGTACCTCCAGGTTCCTTCTCTGCCAGGGCTTCTGCACTGATGCATTCGAACTGGAGACGTGACTTGACTGCATCGGAGATCTGAGAGGACGGGGTGGAATCATCTTCAAAATCATTATAATACCGTTGGCCACTGCTTGACTGTTTCGGCAGCTCCGATACTTTGGGGGCAGACGTCAATGCCACGGACGTCGAGGCCTGATCGAGCGAGGGCCACAGACAGAAGACCTCCACCGCATCCCACCTGCAATTTGGACCATTTTACTGCGTTATCTTCTCTGGAAATTAAATGACTTTAAATGGGACGTACCTCGAGGACCTTGGCAGGTCGTGCTCCGCCGCTACCGTTGAAGAAAGTCCATCCCTCCTTCGTTTGTTCGCTCGTGGTGGCAGCCATCTCTCGCACTATCCATGGCACTCGTCTCTCGTTCATCGAATGGAGGGCACGGAAGGGGCCGCGCTCCGAATGCCAATCCGCAGCGAGGCGTGCGAATCGAGCCACGTCCGCAGTGTCAACGGTGGTGGAGGAGGCCGCCCTCGTCCCCGTGGCAACTCCTCGACCTGCCCACGCACCCAGACCCAGCATTGGGATCCTCTACGAAATGATCAGGGAATGCTAGTTGCGAGTGAATACAGATAGCGCAAGGGTACAAAACCATTCGCTTTGTCAAAGAATTCAACAAAGTTCCACCTATGATTTTATTGTTATAGCCACGGTCACGGAAGAGAAACGGGACCCCTGATATCTACGTGGATGAATGTGTCCTGAGCAGCTCATTGAGCGACGATGAGAACTCCGACAATCATTTACACGTTGTCGCGTCCTATTAGCGAGAGACGAGAGAGACACTCAAATGTCGAGAGGACTCCGCTGCTCGCAGTACAAGTATACAGAATCGATAGGGGTGCTACGGGAGAAGACTAATGTAAGCTGACAGGACCGGGATCGAATGATGGCGGGAGATACCACGAGACGTCTACTTTCCGGCGAGGAACTTGGACAGGAAGTCCTTGGGCTGGGCCTCGACGTTCTCGCGGAATAGGTAGTTACGGACGTGGTCCGGGTTGTAGAAGCACCAGCGGATCGACTCCATGTGCTGCAACGGGGAACCATTATCATCTTACATTCAAAGGTAGTTACAAAAAATTTCTAGATACATTTCCGTATTACCAGAATGGGATGAGAGGTACCTGGTGTGCCTCTCCGACTTTGCGGTCGATGACTCGGATGTCCTTGATAGCGGCATTGGCAGTGTACTGCTGCTTGAGGACGGCGCGGAGTACTCCGAGGGGCATATCGGTCAGCTCGTAATCCCACCAGAATTTCGGCGCCATGCGCTGCCTGTAATTCAGTAATCGTGAGATTCCAACGAGAATCTCATTTCACTAAAAACAATTGGTAATTGTATTTACCACTCGTCGTTCTTCCATTCAGTCTATGAGGAATGGAATCCATCCGAAGCATCTATAAAGATACGAAATGGCCATTGAATCCGTCAGATGCTCATGAAAAATGAAGCGCACTCGATATGTGATGGACGAGGTGGAAATTCGATAAGAGGTGAGGAGTAGTAAAGAACATGTTTGGGCGAAAACAGAAATATATATAACTGCAGGGCAGGCTTAAAAGATCCATTAGGCAGAGCGAAATCGATTCCATTGAGTGAAGGGAAGCTGCAAGAGCCCTGTTGCCAGGGGCGAGAGACGAACGGAAGGAAGCAGAGAGATTGTGGCAGAAGAACGGGTCGAGAGATGGGCAAGGGCAGTCACGGAGAATAAACAGATGAAGTGGTCATACTCCTACACTCGCAGTGCGAACCAGCACTGCAAATCCGTCAATAACCCACACTTCCAACTCATCAATTCACGCCCGTTGAGCGCGAGGGAGGGACATCCCAATTCATCCACCGACTCGCTCTCTCCATAGCCGGAATCCCTCTAAATCCCTGTCGCACCTGAGCAACAAGACCATGCCCAGCCGTTAGAGCCCAGCAATTATGCCGTCCGTGCTCATTTCACTGGAACTCATACTCATATATCGAGTGCCCGGAGTAGATTCCATAAGCGAACGTCGTGTAGATGTCACACGAGTGACACATGAATAAATAAGAAGGCAAAATGAAAAATAGAGGAAATGCATAGTTAATGACCGAAATTCGTATGACATTCGCATGTGTGACGAGGAGTGGGACGGTGCAGAGACGCAGAGGCCGTGTCAGAGAATGGACGGGGACAGCGGGCAGCCATGAATCGATGGACTGGGCAGACAGACGAAGAGAGACAAACAACGACGACAACGGTGACCAAGGCCTTCAATGGAGACTGCCACTTCGAATTAGCTGCCCTGATAAAATATACCCTTCGAGGCTCCATTAGTCGCACGTCAAACAAGGGACGTCGAAAAAGTGAACTAGATATGGAAGCAGAACAGTGGACAGAAAGGCGCGGTGTATGAAGTGGCCAGTTCAAATTGGGTCACTTCCCAGCGCCGGAATGAACTCGAATAGAGATGGGGTAGAGGAGAGGAGGGTGTAATTGCGTTCGCAATCGTCACCTATTTTGAATATGGAGGACAATGTTCATTTTCATGCTAAAGATTGCGTTTAAAAATTCAAAAGAAAAATCTTACAGCTCCTTGTAGGTCTGGAGGACAGCGAGGCGAGCCTCAGCGGCGTTGTGACTGACGACGGGGCGAGAAGCAACGGTTACTCCCGTGCCAATAGCCTAGATCGCGATGATCAGACCGACAGTAATTACTATTTAATTCCCGACTTTCGATTTAAAATTATTTTTTTTATTTTCGCAAGAGTATGTAGATCAAAAATGAAACGGAATAAGTAAAACGTTTACCTTCTTCGCAGCGGATGCCATTTTAGTTGAGCGTTTCTCCCTTTGCAAGCTGAAATTTCAAATAATTTGATTCTACAAAACACAATACCTTTCCCTCAATGAATTCGACCTTCTTCTCGAGATGCGTCACGCGATCGGAGAGTGACGCGAGCTTACTGCGGCACGAGAGCTCTAAAAGAAAATGTTCAATTATTAGATGAAAAAATATCGAAATGCAAAGGGTTAGAACACACACCGAAGTTAGAGAGGAACGAGGCGATGCTCTTGACGTTGTCCGAAATCACCTTAATCGTTACTAATAGGGGAAAATAAACGTCAAACGTTAGTTAACGGAAGATCGGCCAACCTGCGCGTACTCGCGGTTGTCCCAGTCGTCCTTGAGCTGCTTCTGGATTCCCGTGAAATGCGGGCCACTCATCCACTCGTCGCTGCTCGCAGCAACGATAGATTTGAGCGGGTCGCCTGAAGGGAATGAACGTTCAGCATTTTACCAGCATGAAAGAGCAATGAAAGGTTATTAACATCCGAGAATCACGCGCCCCACTCGGAATGAGATAAAATGATTTACCACCAAAGAATCAATGGAGACCAAAAATGCAACCGACGTGAGAGCGGTGACAAGCGCAATGGATGCCCAAAACTACAGTAATGTAAAGCGCTCGGTTCGGAGAGCACAATTGTGTAAAGTGTTACACAAATGTTTGCTCCATTTTCGTTCCGCAAAGCTCATGATTTATAAGTATTTTATGTTTCAGAGGCTGATATCTTCATACTCTTGAGGAATTTAGAAAATTTAGACAGCGGAAGACCGAACTAGTGGGGTTTTGACTGCTTAACATTTTTTCTGGGACTATTACCTAATTTGGTCCCACAAAGATTGGCGTGAGTGCCAACTGTAGTTACGTTCCCGTATTCGATTTTCTCGGATATGAGCATGTCCCTTCGACTTGTTTTCCTCTCTCGCGCCATCATTAATCAGAGCGCAATGAAGATCTATGACGTGCTCTGTGTGATATTTTTCGTAATTCCAAGTGCTTTCGAATTGTTCACTCATATTAGCTCTTGCTAAGTGTATTCCATGCAGCTCACGAAGCTCGCTGCTATTTGCAACCATGATGTCCATGATCAACCGCGTACTGGACTGGATTCGAAGTCTATTCTGGAAGGAAGAAATGGAGTTGACCCTCGTCGGACTCCAGAACTCCGGGAAGACTACATTCGTCAATGTCATTGCTGTGAGTTTTTTTTTCAAAATTTAAAATGCGCATTGCGAAATTGGTGTAAACGAATGTGGAAATCGTATCCCTCACTATTGCAGAGTGGGCAATTCACTGAGGACATGATCCCAACCGTTGGGTTCAACATGCGCAAGATAACGAAAGGAAACGTCACAATCAAGGTTTGTATTGTGGTGCGAAAGCAATGTGTTTTCGTAAGAACATCGCATGTAATTCTCAATTCAGCTGTGGGACATTGGAGGGCAGCCGAGGTTCCGATCGATGTGGGAGCGCTACTGCAGGTATTTTTGTGTTGAAGACGACTATAACGATTTCGATTCCAAGGGGCGTCAATGCTATCGTCTTCATGGTCGATGCAGCCGATGAGGACAAGCTCGAGGGTTATTTTTTAATCATCTTTTTCTTTCCGCAGTTCCGTCCATTGCCGAAGAATGTCTTATGCACTTTCATCGTGAAAGTAAGTTTAATTACAGCTTCACGCAACGAGCTGATGCAGCTGTTGGACAAACCGAATCTCGAGGCCATCCCTGTCCTCGTCCTCGGTAACAAGAGGGATCTCTCCGGAGCACTCGACGAGCGGCAACTTATTGAGAGGATGTTAGTTTTCGTCATTCTTGTGTATGATCTGATCATGACTAATGATGATGTACACGGTGGTTAGTCATCATCTATGAACATGAGTCGCAGATGCAAACATGTGGATACACTTCGGCTTCTATACACATAACTTGCAGGAATCTCGATCAAATCCAGAACAGGGAAATTTGCTGCTACTCCATCTCGTGCAAGGAAAGGGAAAATATCGGTGCGTTCCTTTTTCGGCATTTTGTTGATCACAGATTTTCAGATGTGACGCTGCAGTGGCTGATTCAGCACTCGAAGGCGCAGCGTTGAGGTTGGCATATTGTCACCCATTTTCAATTCCAATAAGTTATTATCTGAGGATAAGAGTTTTCATACTTGTATCATAGTGTATTTTTCAACCGCAACAATATTCGCCAATTTGTGATACTGCTGAACTACCAACCTTTTCTGTAAGTAAGCTCAGTTTTGAATGTCTAGGCATCAGTAATTTACTTACATCCAGATAGTCTGTAAAGCTACAACCTGCCATTGCGGATTTAGTGCATAGTATCTCTTCTTTGGAGCTGAACTTTTCTCTCTTATTTTTATCTCCACATTTGATGTGGACGTCTTCTCAACGAGTAGCCAGCTCCTCAAGCTCAGTAGATCCTACTTACTTTGAGGTTGTGTCTGATTCATTCATATTTGTAGGCATGCTAGTGCATCGTTCCTTTTTCATACTTCGATCATCCAAATTGCCTTGACCATACAGTATGCTTCTCGTCATATTCTTCTGTACAGGACTGCTCGTTCTGGAGATACTTTGTAGCTCGCCTTTCCGCCTCGATTCATGCACGAACAATAAAATTTAACTGCTATCATGGACGTGTATATGTGAAGGGGTTTTGAACAAACCCGTCGAATATATGATTTCTCCGTATCTACATCAGTCACCACATATATTATACGATATTAAATGGGATCGACTGCAAAAACGTTGAGAAGGGGTCCTCCACCACCTCTGCTCCTGGTGGGTGTTCGCTCCACGGCTGATCCATCAATGGTCTGTTGGCGTCGGAGCATCATCCGACGCATAGTTGCGCCGTCTTTGGATTTTTGCCTATGAAAATTTTTTTATATTTTTCATCGGCGGTAATCTGACCTTCCGTAGATGCGATCAATTCGTTCGCGAGCTGCGGGAAGTTGTTCATCAGTGAGATTGTCCAGGAACATGGCGAACATCTCTCCTTGATTGTATCGAAACGCGTCGGTAACTGCTCTGTACATAATTGTAATCAGTACTCCCAGTGCCTGGTCGCTTTTCACCATACCTATAATTTTCCATGCTGAGCAATCTCTCGCGAAGAGACTGGCAGCAGTGCTCAAGGATGAACTGGAGCTTTGCCATGTTCTCCTTGTCCACTACCGTTGACGCTTCCTCGTTCTGAACGTTCGATGTAACGTTTGTGGTCGAAGTCAACCCACGTTTATAGTCTTGTAGAGGGCGTCAAAGAAAATTGTCCATGTTAGACGAGCGATGCTAACAGGGTTGACCTGTAACCTGGAGATGATTTTGAAGTCCTCGTAATCCATGACCTTGCACAGTTCCTCGCAGAGGAATTTCATGGAGTCTCGACTACGAGGTTGGTAGCAAAGTGCACGCCATTGGAGTAAGCCTGATGAGAGTTGTTGGTAAATGGGGACCATTAGCGGCATGATGCAAACAAACCAATATATTCGCGATGTTGAGGTTCCACTCGGCTCCACAGAAAGCGCATTAATTCTGTGTATCCGTGTGTCATGGAGAACCTGTGAATGAAATATTGGAAAAATAGTATGGTGTGAGCACCTGAAGCAGAGCATGAGTCTCTGATTCGGCGTCCTTCCTTCCATGTTGAACATCCGATCCCATCTTCCACCAAGACTAAGAAGAGTCAGCCAAAAGTCGTAGACTGGATGGTCAGCAAGGCGTTTCCTGAGTTCATTTGTCTTTTATCAGAAATATGCCACAATAACCTGAAGGTGCTGAGGCGGTATTTGTCGAACTCGAAGTCGTCCTCGATCAGGGACCGCATCGCATAAGCGCATGCAAACTGAAGCACTTTGATGTCACTTATCTCATGTGGCTATCATGCCTGGAACTTCATCTGTGGCCACTGTGCACACTCTCGTTCCATAATGGTCGTACACGTCTGGTAGTCGTTGATCTCGTATCTGCAATTCTCCGAAGGTACGATATTCGTGTGGATGTGCTTACTTTGAGGGCACCCACTGAAGACAGTAGTAGAAGGTGCGGAGGTGCTCGGAGCGATGGGCTCGTTCCTTCATTGCAGGAACAGGAAGCCCCTCGAACATTTCCACGTGCTTCGCACCTGAGTGCGAGACATTGAGACGTTCTCCCGGTTCTCGGGTCACCCCATCTCTGGACCTCTCGGATGACGAGCCCAATGGCATCGTGGAGATCCTTCCTGCACTGAGGTGTGCATGTGAACTCGGCAAGAGTCTCTTTCAGAGATCGAGTAGCGTCGGGAAGACGACGCCAACGGATATGGGACTGCAATTTTAGACTTGGAACGCTTCACGGAACCCAACCAGGTTCCGTTTGTTCCTTGGAAAGCTAACAAAAACTACAAAAATATCATTGGTCATGAAAGTTCACCTGGAACCACAAGATGGCAACTTTTCGTGTCGAAAAGTAGCGGAGCGAAGGCACTGGATTCGGATCGCGCACGAATTTCTTAGCTGTCGTCTTGGCAGACGAGGCCGAGAATCGGGCTCTACGCGCGGCAGCCGTTCGAGTCGCCATCTTTCATGTGTAGCCAATGGGAGACGAGATCAGATGGTGTTCGGAGAAGCGGTTTCCCCCTCGGCAGTGTGAAGCATGAAGAAGAATGTGAAGGTGGATGAGGAGGTTCAGCCGAGAGTGTGCCAGGCGTCGCCGTCTCACCTGGCCCCTTCCTCTCTCGCACTTTCAGGAGCTCTCATCCAGCCATTCTCTATCTCGTTCTCTCTCGTGTCCAGAGATCAATCGATGAGGCATGTGAGCTCGAGATCCGAGAGCCACAGGCGCGTGCATCTGGACACCTGCTAAGCATCAGATGACCGATCTGGAATCTGTTGTCACAGGGGAGCAGTTTCTGCTGATGGATGAAGATGCACTTATAACGACAGCATCAAAGTCCAGTGCTCTCGGTGATAAAAACTGGGAGAATTGACCTCTTCAGTGGTTCTCGTCCGGGATACGGTAAATCATCACGGCACCTGTTCCCGAACTTTATTCCCGTGGACAAGGGATTAGCGACTGCTGAGAAGATCCTTCTCTCGTTCGGGGCTCAGCTGCTACTGCTACTTTTCACCTCCTCCCCCCTCATCCCTTCCGGCAGAGGGTCAGACTCTCTCCGCGAATTGACCCCTCCCCCCAGGCCTCGCGTCACTTTGTAATCCGCGTTGTCCGGCCAGACCTTCCTTTTCCCTTCGACGACAAAACAATTACTGCTCGTGTTCCCGTGGATCGTTCTTCTCCTCTTGCGACCGGCCCGTATCCGCCTCCCTCGAGCTGCTGCTCATTTACATTTGACTCTTTTCATCGAGCGCCGCCCGCCATTCCCCAAGGAATCCTTTCACGAGGAGGATCCAGACCCGCGCGACACCTGCCCACGCCCAATGGCCTGAATGAATACGGCAGAATGCCCATTGTGCCGTCTCCCCCCAATGTCGCCATTGCACACGCGAACCTTGAGGGGGCAGCATACATACTCTCTTTGCCAGCCTCGATTGGGGTTCCCTCTCTGGCACCCCGTCGGCTCGGCAATCCTTTGTGCAATCAGAGCAATTAGAAGAGAGCTCTACGCGCCCTGCCTCGCCGGCCCCTGTCAAGTAATGATTACTGGACACGAACTGCGTTGGCGAGCAGATCGAAGGCGATGAAAAGGTGAAAGTGCGAAGGAGACGAGGGGAGGAATGCGTATCTCACTGATACAACGCGCGTAGCCTTCCCATCGCTCGCTTTTCCTCCCCCTCCTCCTCTGCATCTCCCGAATCAGGGAGACGCATCTCGCCTTGTTTCTTCCACCATCGTCGCACCCTGACTATGTTTGAGCGAGGGAGGAGGACGGTTGGGGCGGGGGGGAGGGGGTGCCCGGTGTGGAAACTGGGCGAGAGACTCCCTCTATGAGCGGTCGGCGCGCTGATCCGCCCTCCACCCTCCCCCCCTACCCGCTTCCGAATCAATGCCTCCCTCCTCGCCCTTTGACCCTTCCTACCTCCACGAACACTTAAATACATTTAACTACCCTTGATAATGTCTTTATGGTAGCATTTTTTACAAGAACTACGTCCTTTTCTTGAATTATTGAAGAGACGGCGCAGTTTTCACATGAATCACGTACAGAAAATTTCTCTTGTGATTCCTCTTCCGCCATTCGGAGCTTCTGTTTTCACTGCCATTTTCGTTGATTCCAAACCCGCAATTAGGAATCAGCTCGCTGTTTTCCAAATACTCGGCAGTGGCGTATTGGGCCCTCTTGTCTCGGAGGACGGGCTCCGTTAGCATTGGCGGCGCTTCATCATTGTGGCCAATCGGTCTCTCCTCCTCGTCTCATATTGCTGTGGATGCGACTGCCCCGAATTGGGTTCTTCTCCCCTTTCTGCTCAAGCTGCTGCTTACCCCATCCTTCCCTTAGGAAGGGGATCTGCTCTCTCTTTGCGTGTACTACTGCATTGGTCTGCTCCCAATCCACCGCCCCTGTCCCTTTCGACTCCTCGCAACTTCTCATCACTATCCTCTCCCCAGTGGTATCTCCTACGGCTCGCCATTAGCCATTCATCCATGCGCTTCCCCCTCTGTTTGTAGTTGCTATCGACATGTCATGATTCACTTCGGCACATTTCTATTGGCCCACGGCATTGTTTGATGTTGTGAGCACGATGTTATATCTTTCAGGATTTCCCTCAACCATACCATGAACGACTGACGGGTCACGATGAGCATTTTACAAGACATCCTGGCCACTGTGGGTGATATTTCAATTTTAATTATATTTATGTTTCATAGCTTGATAATTGTTTTCAGGGCCATGTGGAGCAGGAGTTACTGGATGCGCTCGACGAGGAGCAGAAGGCAATGCTCTTCATCCAAATGCGTCAGGAACAGGTATGAAATGAAGCCGAATGCTTATTTTTTTATCAAAAAAATATCGTTCCCACAATGCCGTGCAACACTGACCGGACAAGAATTATTTTCTCTGTTGGACGATAAAGGGCGTATTGATGGAGAATGTGTAATTATCTTCTGTCATTAGGGGACAGCATCGCCAACAAAATTGTATGCACCATTTGGAATGAAATAGGATAGCTTCTGGGGAAGGAAAACGAATTAAGCGCTCCCTCCGGAGTCCATTATAAATGAACGTGTACGCGGTTTATTTGAGGCCCTTCCCTAGAAGTGTACTCTATGGTCTAGAAAACGATAACAATTATTTCCAGGTCCGAAAATGGCAACAAGCCGAGGAAGAATTGGAACGCAATCCGCCCCAACACAAACCCAAGAAGAAATCTTTGAGGTAGGTATTTATTCTTGAAATTGAAAAATTAGCCGAAAATAATTTGTATTTAGATGGCTCCTTGGCACGGACAATGACATTTGGACTTGGGTGATGGGAGATCACCAAGACGATCGAACTATAGGCAAGTTTTTCTCCCATATTGATTGTTCCATTAACTCTCCTCTAGATGAAATACTCGAGGCAGAGGCGCGTGAAAAGGCACACACGATTGCTCGCCTGGAAGTTGGCGAGGCGCCCGTCGATTCAGCCGAAGAGGAGTTGCTAAAAGCGCAACTCGGCAGCATTCGACTGGGTACCGGAATTACGGTGAGCTTTGCAACTAAAAGACTAATAATATATCCTAAAAATGAAATGATCCTTTAGAAATTTTTTTTCAGGATTCCATGTACGACGATGCCGATGCATTCTTCGCCTCTCCTCCCCTCCTCTTCCGGCCACCCGCTCCGGCCAAGGGCATACTGTCCAGTAGACTCGCTCAGCAGGTATTTATTCTATTAAGACAGAAATTTTCTAAAGTTGAACTTCCATCCTGGGGAGGTGTGAACAGGGGGTCGGCGGCTGGGGCCCAAATATTTATGATAGACACCTTGGGTGACCCCAAGCACCGTGAGGGGTACGATAGGTCTTGAACAGGCTTTCGCTTCGAGGCCAAAAATCAAGTACAGCAATTTTTATTTTGATCGTATCTAATTTTAGCTGCGGTTTTTCGCCAAAATAAGCATACCAGCGTGCTCGGGGGAGAGAGGCGTATATTACACCACCAGAGGCCAATTTGCGCTAAGCTCATGTTATGAGCGAAAAAAATTTTTTTTGCATTTTATTTTTTAAAAATTTTTTACAAAGCCAGACCGTTCCAAAATGGTACGCATTATACGCTCCGAGGGCCTCGGCACCACTTACTAAAAAAATTAAAAATCTGAACTTGGCGCGTAATTACGAAAAACGCATCTGAGTTGGCAAATGTCAATGCTGACGGTCGCGGGTTCGATCCCCGTAGTGTGCAAATTTTTTGCTTTTCTCTTTACTTGCTGTAATAAGCATACATATTGTTCCCCCGAGTCGTAATGCCGCGCCGAGGGTCGGGGGTTCGAACCCCGCCGGGTGCAAACGTTTTGCTTTTCCCTTTTCTTGCGGTATTACGACTCGGGGGAACAACATTTGTGCTTATTAGTGCAAGAAAAGAGAAACGCAAAAGGTCTGCACCCGGCGGGGATCGAACCCGCGACCCTCAGCATTGACATTTGCCAACTCAGAGGCGTTTTTGTAATTACGCGCCAAGTTCAGATTTTTAATTTTTTACTAAGTCGTGCCGAGGCCCTCGGAGCGTATAATGCGTACCATTTTGGAACGGTCTGGCTTTGCAAAAAATTAAAAAAAAATAAAATGCAAAAAAAAATTTTTTTTTTGCTCATAATATGAGCTTAGCGCAAGTTGGCCTCGGGTGGTGTAATGTACGCCTCTGTCCCCCGAGCACGCTGATATGCTTATTTTGGCGAAAAACCGCAGCTAAAATTAAATACGATCAAAATAAGAATTGCTGTACTTTATTTTTGGTCTCGAAGCGAAAGCCTGTTCAAGACCTACCGTACCCCTCACGGTGCTTGAGGTCACCCAAGGTATCTGCCATAAATATTTGGGCCCCAGCCGCCGATCCCCTGTTCACACGATATTTGAACATTTCGGAATTGCTGTCTTAAAATAGATTTAATATATTCATCTACGTTAGCCGGGTCTGGTGACATCAACGTTGTCGTACGGGGGAGGTCCATCGCCTATCCCTGCTCCCTCTCCTGTCACTACTGCAACCGTCTCCTCCTACAACACGCCCATACCACAGACTGCTGTATTCGGAACTCGGTAAGATCGTTGTTTAATTTATCTCTGCATAATGATGAAACCGTGTTTCAGAAATGGAAATGGAACAAATGGAAACGGAGTGGAGAAGCCCCCAGTTCCTATTCGCCCGAAGGGTCTCGTGGCTGGGCGTCCACCCGCCGAATTAAACCATCTCGTATGTCTTTTCATTAGTTACATTTATTTATGACAGTTAGATTTTATAACAATCGAGATGGGCACGAAATAATTAATTTTCTTACCAGCTGGACCCCAACATGCCCGAGTCTGACTGGCAACGAACAATGGCCGCCAACGGAGTAAAAATGCGAACCCCGAAATCTATGTCGCCCGAAGAGAAGAGCGAGGAGATTCGGAAGAGGGAGAGCGAATTACTGCAGAAGTACCAGGTAATGGAGATTGCAAAGAAATAGTTCCGCATGTATGAACCAACCTCGTGTCATATTTCTTTGTCAAAAAGACTTTTCATCATTCCAGGAGGAACGAGAGAGACTGCAGAACGAGGCGGAAGTCGAAGCCGAGAAAGAGAGGATTGCTTGGGAGCAGCAGGGTTGGTTCACAGTATTCTTTTGCGACCCTAAGCGATTGCTCGCATGCTCTTGAACAAATAGGAACTATCAAGAGTCAAGCAAATTGATCCAAATCTATCACGAGCGACCCAAATTTATCACGAGCGACTCAAATCTATCACGAGCGACTCAAATTTATCACGAGCGACTCAAATTTATCACGAG
>JACMIG010000360.1:10064-24229 GCA_014805385.1 Levipalatum texanum
GGGGAGGGAAGAGAAGGGAGAAGAGGAAAGAAGGCAAGAGTCCCTTGCAGATCCCGAGAAGGACGTCGTCAAGGCGGTGCTCTCGGCAGACATGGCCGTGCCCACGGCAGAGGGAACGACGACGGAGAAGAGCATGCTGGGCAGAGTGGTGGGAGCCTTCTCGGGAGTGGCAGACACCGTCGTGGAGAAGGTGACGGGAGAGAAGGGAGCAGTTCTCGGAAATGGTCAGATTTATCCTGTGACAGAGCTATATACATCGAGTACAGGCTGCATCGTCAACTTCCAAACTACGACGATGGCGGAGACGAAGGAGGCCATGGAGTTCCTTCCTCCCTTCCCCACTCGATACGCCCATCGATGTGCCACAAAGTGCTTCCAGGTGAGAGAAGGGAGGGGGAGGGAGAGACAAAGGAGTCCCCTTGCAGGAGGGCTGCGCTGGTGCCAAGTTCGACCCCGTGACCTCCGAGTGTTCCCTCGGCTACGGCAACGCCGCCAAGTGCTCCAACGCCCCCCTTGCTACCACCGCCCTCGACGTTAAGGAGGCCGTCCTCCTCCACTGCATGAGCTGCATCCACCACAAGGCGGGCGAGAGCGGCATCGACCTCGTCGTCCTCTCCCCCGACGATCAGCGGATACACGCATCCGAGTCCATCGACGTGCCCCCCGAGGAGGAAGAGGGAAGTGGAGAGGAGAAGGAGGAGACCGTCCACGGTGGAGAGGGAAGTGGAGAGGCCCATGGAGGAGCAGAGAAGACGAGTGGAGGAGGAGTGGAGGGAAGTGGAGAGCGACCCATCGGACACGGGAGGATCGAAGAAACGCCCATGGAAGAGGAGATGGAGGATAAGAAGAATGCCACGGGATCGATTATGGAGATTCCCCTCGAGAGCGACGTCATCATCCCTGGAGGAGTGAATATCGATGGAGACGTGTCCAAGGTGGCCAAGGAGAAGGAAGGAGCACAGAGGGAAGGAGAGAAGGGAGGAGCAACGGGAGAAGGAGCTGAGGCAACCACTCCCTCTGGTGAGACTGGAGGAGCTGGAGCAGGAGAAGGAGGAGAGGCCACTACTCCATCTGAGGAGGCAATGACTGGAGGAGCTGGAGGAGAGGCCGCGGAGGCAACGACACCCTCTGGAGAGGAACAGACGACCACTGGAGGAGCAGGTGGAGAGAAGGAAGGAGAAGAGGCGACTACCCCCTCTGGTGAAGGAGAAGCTACTACTGGAGGAGCAGGAGAAACGACTGCTGAGACATCCACTTCCTCTGGTGAAGAGGCCACGACTGGAGGAGCTGGAGAAGAGGAGACAAAGGCTTCTTCTACACCCTCTGGTGAAGAGCAGACAAAGACTGGAGAGGAGAGAGAAGGAGGAGAGACCACCACTCCCTCTGGAGAGCAAGAAACAACGACTGGAGGTGTAGGAGGAGAGACTGGAGAGTCCACCACTTCTGCTGGAGAAGAGACCACGGCAGCTGGAGAAGGAAAGGAGGCCCCCAAGGCCACCACTGCCTTTAGCGTTGATGAGACGACGACTGGAGGAGAAGTAGAGGAGGCAGCAGAGAAGGCAACGGCCGCCCCGGCTGAAGGAGCAGAGGCCAAGGAGGAGGCGACGACGACTGTGGGAGGAGTAGAGACAACGACTGCCCCCGAGGGAGGAGAGAAGACAGAGGGAACGACGACCTCCACTGCTGTCGACGAGGGAACTGCCGCTGGTCAAGAGGCAACCACCACCGCCCCCGCCGAGGGAGAGACGACCACGGCAGAGACTGCAGAGGAAACGGAGGGAGAGGCCACCACTGTACCCACGGAGGGAGGAGAGACCACCACTCCTACTGAGGGAGGGAAGGACACTGGCAAGGAGGTCACCCTCGAGGACGCCGACACAACCCCCCACCCAGAGGCCATCGACACCATCCACCCCAAGCAGCAGATAGACCACAAGCCTATCCCCCTCGAGGGAGAGACGACCACTGCTGCCAGTGAGGAGGCCACCACGACTGAAGAGTCCCATGGCGGACTTTCCACTGGAGAAGAAGCAACCACCGAAGCAGTGGAGACCACCACCAAAGAAGCGGAGGAGGAGTCGTCCAAGCCCGCCTTCGTCCAGGAGGAACCATCGGAAGCGGAGAAGGCAGAGGAGTCAGAGCAAGTGAAGGCAGAAGGAGGATCCACCACCGCTGCCCCCTCCTCTGATGCCACCACCGCCAGTGAAGAGAAGGAGGCCAAGGGAGAAGAGGCCACTACCGCCAAGGCAGTCGATGCTGAGGAAGTGAAGATCGGAGAGGCCATCGAGGCTTCGACTGCTGCCGCCACGGAGGCAACGACTGGAGGGACCACCATGGCTGAGAACATCGACGAAGGAGCACAGACAAAGGAGAAGGCAGAGAATTTCGAGGGAAAGCAGGAGACGACCCCTGCCACCTCCAAGGATGAAGAGGCCACCACGAAGGGAGAGGAGGCTACGACTGCTTCCACTGAGGAGGTGACTACGGGAGAGGCTAAGGAAGGAGAGGAGACGACAGTTGCCGCCCATGGAGAAGAAGCCATGACCACCATCGAGGAAGCAATCACTGCAGAGGCCAAGGAGGGAGAGGAGACGACTGTAGTCAGCCATGGTGAAGAGGCGACAACTCCTGCCACTGGGGAGGCCAAGGAGGGAGAGACAACCACTGTGACCTCGACTGAAGAAGAAGGAAAGGAGACCACGGTCGCCCCCGCTGAAGAGGCCACCACCGTCGCCGCTTCGACCACTTCTCCCTCGGAAGTGGAAGAGGAGGCAGCCACGAAGATCATCCACGGCTCCGTCCACGGCACCTCCACCATCGCCCCAGGGGAGACCACCGTCGCTGCTTCCATCAGCGAGACGCCCAAGACAGTTGAGAAGAGCGAAGAGACGACGACCAAGGGAGGAGAGGAGGAAGAGAAGACAACCACTGAGCCTCCCGTTCAGGCAGTCAAGGTGAGGGGAAGGGGAGGGGGAGGAGAGGAGTCCATTGGCAGGACCTCATCGACGTCCTCGCATCGGGAGACCTCGACAGGGCGCTGTTCGAGAGCAAGAGGAATCTGACGGAGACGACGCCCGGCAGTGCAGAGGCAGAGAAACTGCTCAAAGGACAGAACACTGGTATGTCTCCTATATCTTCTTTCCACTTCTCTCCCCATTCAGAACTCGTAGGAGACTTCGCCACTCGCATCGCCTCTAAGCACGGTACTCTCCCCTCCCCCCCCCCCCTCATCCGTGTTCCCTAACCGTTTCCTCCCTGTTGCCTGTGGTGTCTCCTCACCCCGTCCTCCTCTCAGACTGCTCCACTGGCCGGATCAAGTTCAAGACCTCCGAGTTGGTTGATCTGTCTACCCGCTTCGAAGTGGACGCCGTCGCCTACTCCCTCCCCCACTGCGCCCGTCTCTGCTACGAGGTGTCGTCCTCGTCCCTAACCTTCTTCTCCTCCTCCTCACCCTCTGAGTGCCTTCCTTCCCCTTCAGATGGGCTGTGCCAAGGCGGCCTACTCCCGATTCCCCCGTCCCCTCTGTCTCATGCACTTCGAGAAGGACCTCCCGCCCTGCCACGCCGATACGACGAGAAGTTCCTACTGGAACTACACTAGTCTGCAGCAGGTCGTGGCTGTCGAGTGCATTGAGTGTGGTGAGTGGAGGGAAGTGGTGAAGTGACGGTGGTGTGTGGAGTGGTGAAGGGAGAACAAGGGAAAGGGCAGGGGGACAGGGGCTCCCTCCAGAGGGACAGACCTTCTTCGAACAAGACCACAACGTCGACATCACGGCCCTCCACGCCATCGATGACTCTGTCGTCGCTGTGCCTGCACCGGAGGGTGAGGACTCCTTCCCTTCCCACCCCCTCCACTCACTCTCTTCAGGAGTGTCCAAGTCCTGCTCCGAGGGTGGCCGTCTCGAGTTCCAGTACGTCCCTGCCGGTTCTCTTCCCCGTCTCAACGTCACCAACGACATCCCCGCCAGGACACCCGCCGACTGTGCCAAGAAGTGTCACGAGACGGTCAGTGTCCCTTCCTCCTTCCTCACTGACGGAATGGCTGCAGAAGGGATGCACCACTGCCGGATTCATCCCCTCCCCATCGGGAGAGATCGCAGAAGGAGTCTGTCTGCTGACGAGCGACGACCAGGTCGGCCCCCTTCCCCTCCCCTCCCTCAGTCTCTCCTCCAGGTGTGCATCAGCAACGACGACTACGTCCCCCAGCACGCATCCGTCACTGCATTCGTCATCTCCTGCATGCGGTGTACCCGTGAGTCTCCACCCCACCCCACCTCCCTTCCACCTCTCTACTCCCACCCTTCATCAGGGTGCTCCTACACCTTGAGCCAAGTGGCCGAGGTCGCCCCCACGCCGAAGTTCCAGGAGGTCCTGACTGTCAGGACGATTGGAGAATGTGCAGAGGTACGGAGGGAGGAAGGGAGGGGAGGGAAAGTGTCCTCCCCTTACAGAGGTGCAACCAACAGAAGTGCTCCTTCGCCCAGTACGACTCGACAACTAGCTCGGTACTCCCCTCCCCCCCCCCTCCCCTCTTACTCCTCTCCCCTTCAGTGTGGCCTCTCACTGGAGGCTCGCCTTGAGAGTGGATGCAGTCGCCGTGAGTCTCCCCTCGCCGTCAAGGGAACTCTGCCGGTGCGCATCGAGTGCATCGCGTGCAGGGAGGAGTGAACGACGTTTCCCACTCCTCGCCCCCTACAGTAATCCCCGTTCTGTCGATCCACACGACGATTCCGCGTACCATGTTCACCACGGGTTGCCTCCTTGTATCGTATTCCACAGTAGTGCTCAATCATCTCACAGCAGCATCACAGCTTGTAACCCTTCCCCCATCCACGAGTCTCTCCCCTCCTCCCCCCTGTAGACGTGTCCCCCTTCCCCTTCCCCGTCATCGTCGCCATTCTCATCCACCCCAGGACTATTCCCCTGCCGCGTATAATCTATTCGCTATTAGCCCCATCCATGAGAATCAGCCGCCCATTTCTTGCGTGGATCTTTCTCTTCTTTCTGTTCTCGCACTGCCAGAAGAGTCTCGTTCCCTTCGACTGCGTGTCCCTAGTCATTCCCAGTCCCCCAACCACTTTCCCATTCCATTCATTATAAACTATTCCATCCACCAATAATAAACGTATTTTTGCCTTGTCCAGGTGACGTGTGCTGATCTCGCTTCGATTTCTTTTCCCTTTCGATCCAAGCTCAAATGGGTCGGGTGATCCCTTCCCCCGTGGAGTGTCCACTCCTCCTCGATGCTTCCTCGATCATCTGCCCTTCTCCTCTCCGTTCTCCTTCCCCTCGTCGCTCCTTCCCTCGACAGGGCGTCCCTCCGCCAGTTGTGTCATGGAGAGAAGGAACTGTGCTACAAGAAGGCAGAGGGCGTTAGTTGTCCTCTCATCACTTTCCAGTCCCCCGTCTTCAGGGCGAATGTTTCGGCTCCTCGCTGAAGGCAAAGGTGCTCCAGAAGCAGTGCGCCTGTTCCTGTGATGCTGTCCACCACGAGAGGTCTTCTTTCTATTCACAGCTCCTTTATCGCGAGCCACAGGCTCTTTGATTTATCGCCGCCCGAACGTGTGGCGTTTAGCGAACGGTCCCTTTTTTAAAACTCCGCTCCCTGACTTGTGGGTGCAAAAAGAGTTGCAATATTTACATTTAGACTCGGATACTAGAGAGAACATGGGAAAATCCTCTATTTCTGCAGGATCCAAAGCTGCTGCAAGAGGGTGGGGGAAGCGGAGATGAAATTCTGCCTTCCCCTCTGTGGTTACAACTCGACAGTCGACTCAGTCAGCATCCCCTTCCTTCTCTCTTCCTTCCTCCCTCTTCAGTTGCATGGTTCCCTCGGCATCAAATGCGTCTCCCAACTCACCACTTGGGCCTATTGCGCTGCTGACAACAACGACTGCACTCCCTGCTGTGCTGCGAGAGGTAGACCGGGTCTCGAGGGGAAAACGGAGAGGGTACTGTAGGAGTGCCACCAGAGTGTCGCTCCTTCTGCCAGGGACGAGTGCCCACGTGCGATACGGAATCCATATTCCAGTACCAAGTGGGGGGAGAGGAGGGGGAGGGAAAGGGGAGTTCTTCCAGGGCTGCCTCCAGCACATGGGCCAGATCATCGCGTGCCAGAAGGAGGCTCTCGGCCCTCTTCCCAGATTCGATCCCGATTGGTCTTCGTCCTGCGATTGGGAAGGGAAGTGAAAACGATGAAGCAGAATAAACAATGTTGCGAGGGAAGTGACTGGGTGTGAATTCGACGGGCAGATAAGACGAAAGAGAGTGTCCTCCTCCCCTTCCCTTCCCTCCTTTCCCTCCACAGGCAGCCCTTTTCGATAAACCCCTAATCAATAGTCATGGCTCTCCCACGTGGAACGACTCGACTACTCACCTTCCCTTACTTCCTCGATCTCATCGCTGTGGTGAGGACATTGAGCGGGGAGGAGACCTATCTACTCCATGGCAGGTGATCACAGTGGCAGTGTTGTTGACCCTGTCCTTCCCCGCCGTGACTCCCCCTGGAACGGTGATGATCTACATCGCCGGTGTCGTTGCCCTCCTCCAGTCCGTCCTCCACGCCGCCATCGTCGTCTTCGAGAGGGACACGGGCGACTTCCAACTCTGCAGCCTCAAGTATCCCGTCCTCGTGAGTCTTCCCTCTTTCCCTCTCCACCCTCTCCAGGTCTACTCCTCCTCCGTCCTCGTGGTCATCGTCTACTTCGTGTCCATCTTCCTCTGCATCAATGGTATCATCTCGACGGGTGACGCGGCCTTCACAGTCGCCATGGTCAGCGACTCCCTCTCCCCCTCCACTCTCTCCTTCAGTTGCTGTGCATCGCCAACACGATCGTGTACACGGTCAAGTTCATTTCTTACTTCAGGAACTGGATGCAGGAGGAGAGGATGGCCAGTGAGCGACCACCCCAGAGAGGGAAGAGACAGAAACTGCAGGGACATTCGAATTCGCCCCCAGCAACAACTATGGATCGTCGTGAGCCACGGAACCGATCAATAATAATAATAGATAAATATTTATGGCGGAGTATCGATTAGAGAAGAATGAGATGCAGGGGAAGGGAAGGACTACTGGTACGGCCGGTCGCTGTAGGGGTGGGCGGCCTCCACTGCCGAGGCCTGGGCGAACGAGTCTTCTGAAGAGCGAAGATGTGATTGAGAAAAAGGAAGACTCCCACCACCGTTGTTCTCCTGCTTGACGGAGTCGTAGATGAGGACGCAGGGGACGGCGTAGAGGGCAGTTTGAATGATGAGGAAGAGCTGAAAGGGAGGAGGAATGGAGGGAAGGGGAGGAGGGAGACCCACCCCCGTCGCAATGAATCCCGCCGACGTCCCTCCCAGGTGGTTGTTGGCGAATCCGAAGGAGACCCACACGGAGATGGCACAGAGAACGCCGATTACGAAAGAGTACACCATCTCCTGCAGGGACTCCTTCTTCCCCTCCCATCCTCTCCCTCCACCCACCACCATGTTCCACGACAACTGTCTATTCGTCAGGCGATCCATCAGCTGGTCCTGAAGTGAACGATGAGGAAGGATCAAAAGAGATTGTTCACCTGTAGATTGAGAGCGAAGATGACGGTGGCTATGAGAGAAATGACGAAGGACAACGAGACCACGAACCTGACCACATTCGAATATTTTCAATTCATTCTAAGAACTCTCACCACAAAATTCCATTTTCCGAACCAGAGGTGGACGCAACGCAGACGAAAAGAAGGACAGCATTGAGCTAAAGGATAAAGGGATGGTGGGGAGGGGGAGGGGGAAGGAGGACTCACCGTCTGTAGTGGCTTGAATATGTGAGGGAGTCGTAGGAATACCTGTCCGTTCTCCATCCTTGGTGAGTGTCAATCGATGGTCTCCCTATCAACTGCACTCTCCCTCGAGTCCTTATCTAAGACGAGATAGGTCCCTCCCTTTCACAACTGGTATCTCTCCCCGTTCCCTCGACACGGGTCAATCCTTCCGCTTATCACAATATACCACAGTTTACGCTCACACAGCCCAGACTTGTGGCACTTTGCATACACAATCTTTTATAATATCTCTGCATCAAACATGCATAAATAGTGTTCTCTTGGTCAGCAGGTTCACAGACGAACCGCTAAAGAAGATAGCCGTGAAAAGTGATGTTGCATTGTTGTCGCCCGGAATGTTAAACTGGAAATCTTGGACTTGATGACAAGAGAAATGGAAAGAGTGTTTATCACAACCGGGGCAGAGACTCGAGGTATGACAAGGAATGAATGAGATCACGAGGGGAGGAAAGGACACGCACTTCCTTCTACCTCAGCCCTACGAGGGGGGCACTCTCCCGCCTCTCAGAGGGGACCACGAGGGGGAAGGGACGAGTCTCTGGGTTGGACACGATCGAGGCACGAGGCTGAGGGGGGAGATTGGTGGAGGAGGGGAAGGAGTCATACCAGCAAGGGTACTCCACTCGGCATTCCGTGCCCGTCGCTGTCCCTGCTCGAGTTGGGGGCGAACTTGGAGATGCGAGTGCGGGGTGGAGAAGAGGCCGAGCCTGCAGAGGGAGTCCTCCCCTCCCTCCCTCTCCTGCACTCACCTTGTCCCTTTGCCCTGTCGCAGAGGCGGAGGAGCGTCGCCTTCATCAGGTCGCGGTATCGACGGGAAACGACGCAGTAGAGGGCGAAGTTGAGGGAAGCATTCAGGAAGACGAGCTGGAGAGGAGGATTCGAATAGCAAAGATCAAAGATTAGGTTGATACTAGGGATGGCCTATTGGATCTATTGGATCAAATGGATCACTGTCTCATTTGCCATTGGACTGATGTCTCTCCTCCGAATCGAGTCTGGATATCCAATTCTTATTGGATATCCAATAAGAATCGGATATCCAATATGTCTGTCTGCATTTTTGGCCTGAATTCCTTCTGGAGTGAGAGGAGACAGTCTGTCTGGATATCCGTTACTTATTGGATATCCAATAACGATTCGCCTCTCCTTATTGGATCTATTGGATCGAGACAGTCTGAGCAAAAGGTCATTCTTTCTTATTGGATCTCCAATATCTGATCCAATAGGCCTTCCCTAGTTGATACCTGCTGGGAGATACAGGCGTAGAGTATGGCGTAGGGGTGGTACTGGCCGAGGGACGAGAAGAGGAGACGGGCGGGGGCCTGGAGAAGGGTGAGGAGGAGGAGGAGGAGGAGGGTCAACCTGTGATCCGAGGCAGATCAGGAGGACGATGACGACGGCGAAGAGCATCGCATTGGCGGTGCTGCGAGACGTCGTCTGCTCACTCTGAACAAGTCCGTTAGGATGGTCCTAATAATGTCAGATTGAAAAAGACTCCGGCTGTCGGTGTGAAAAACGGAATAACGCAGCGAGTTTCCACGTTTTTGCGCATTTTTATGGGAAAAATGTCGTCCTCATTAATGTTTTATCTCACTGGACAACCTGTGGGCATTCAGCATTAGTTTTTCTACGGTGAGGGGGAGGAACACCGCAGTGGTTTCGTTTGTGCAGCTGCCTCTTCCCGTGTCATCCCCTCCTTGTCCCACCTTTCCGAGTGCCCCTTCGTTCCTCCGCGAGTCGTCCTCGTCCGCCACCTTCTTCAGTGTCACGATGAGCTTGCAGTTGAGGATGAGGAGGGCGGCGATGGGGAGGAGAGTGAAGGCCACCATCGAAAGCATGTCCATCGTACGGTAGTATTGCTGTAGAGGGAGGAATGAGAGGAGGGGGTGGGTGAGTACCTGGAGGGCGAGATTGGGACTCATGGCGATGGAGTGGACGGCGACGCCTCGGAGGGGCTCGAGGCAGACGTGGATGCGGTAGCAGAGTGGCCACTGGAGGGAGCAGGCAGCGGAGAGGAGGACACTGGAGGGGAGTGGAAGGTCTTCTCTCCCTTCCCTCACCTCCCAACGATGGCCACTCGCGTCGTTCGTTCACTGTACAGACGAGAGGCACGCAGAGGCCACGCCACGTACACGAATCTCTCCACGTTGAAGGCAACCACGATGCTGAGGGGGGAGAGTGGAGGGAGAGGGAGGAGACTGACAGGATGGAACTCTTGTAGAAGGTGGAGGCGAGGGCCCGGATGTAGAGGGCCGAGTGGGCGTAGAGCTGGTTGAGGGCAGGCCAGAGGGCAACGGCAGGGACACCGAGGGGAGTTGTCTCGAGGACTGCGAAGAGGAGGAAGAGGGAATCGGAGAAGGCGAGGGCCACGAGGAGGTTCCTGAGGGAGGGAGGAGAGGAGGGGAGGGAGGGGAGAGTACCAGGAGGGCATCCTCCTCGCCCCTCGATTGGTAGTGAGGATGAGAATGTTGAGGGCATTGCAGAGGAGTCCGAGGAGGGCGATGAGAGGGAGGGAGATCGAGTTGGTCAGCCAGACAATCGAGGCGTGTTCCTGTGGATGGGCAGCGAGGGAGGAGAAGTTACAGAGGGGAAGAGGCTCGTGGAGGAGGATCGAGATCTCCTCCATGATCGATAGAAGAGACGGTTTGTGCTTCTGCTGCAGCGGGTGGAGGGAGGGACGGGGTGTATTTGAGGGGAGGTCCAACTGAGGAGTAGAAGGGGGAGGGGAGGGGGGAGGGGAAGTCCGACTCTCCCTCCGATCGCCCCTCGCCCCTGTTTGCACAGTCCACTACCGCCACCTCGAGGTGCGTGATCCTCCCCTTCCGACTGGGTCCCCGAGGGGGAGGAGGAGGGGGTCGGAGAGTAGTAAGAGGGCACTGTCGATTGAGTGACGCACGAGTCAACTCGGTAACAGATCCCTTCCCCCTTCCCCTCTCCTGCTCTACTCGCAACTTCCAACACAAACACTTGTCTTTATTCCGTTCTCTGAGCATCTAGCCAATAATGAGTGACGCCGTTGGAGGACTCCCCTCTAAGGCTTCGTGGAGGGCTGGATGTGGAGGGAGGACTGGGCCTTCTTGGAGGGGATGGCAGACTGGCCGAGGTTGACAGAGGCCACGGAGGAGGGGGAGACTTCCACGGGAGTGGCATTGACGTGGAGGGAGGCCAGAGTGGCGATTCTGGCTGATTCTGGAGTGACTTGAACGGGAGAGGCTTCGACGCGGAGGGAAGCGAGAGTGGCCACTTTGGCTGATTCGGGGGCGACTTCAACGGGGGAGGCTTTGACGTGGAGGGATGCGAGGGTGGCCACTTTGGCGGAGGCGGGGGAGGGATACCCTCCCATGCAGGACTTGTCGCTGAGAGGGAGGATGGGGGCGGCAGGGACTTTCTTCCCTTCGTTGGGGGTGAGGGAGGGGTGGAAGTAGAACTCCTTGAGTATCTTGGCGTTGTCCTTGTCCTTGAGGGGGGCGGAGGTGTAGACGGGAGGATGGAGGGAGTCCTTGGATCGGGCAGGGGGCGGGGCAGTGGGGAGTCGAGGAGGGAGTTGTCCAGGGGGGAAGAGAACGGCCGGAGTACCCTTCACCAGACTGGGCACCGCGGGACGAACATACGCGAATTTGATGGGGATCTTGATGACTCCTTCAATGGGAGGGGGGTTCCTGTAGTTGCTGGGGGAACTTGCCATCGGGCTGCCTGCGGTTGGTGAAGGCATCGTTGACAGTGTAGGCGTTGTCGTTGAATACGGCGTGTATGGCGTAGAAGTGGTCGATGGCCCCCTGGGACGCCCTCCCCTCCCTCTCCTCTTCCCCCTCCACTCACGACGAAGACACCGAACTGGTGATGGTCCTGCATCCAGAAACGGATCCTGACTCGCTCCCGTGGACGGATGAATAAGAATGGCGGATGGGCTCGGAATACTGCATTCGTGCACCGTATCTGCAGATACCGTAGTCCCGAGGACTGAGAGGAGAATGACCTTGCAGGCCAGTCTCCGGGTGCCGGTGTTGAAGAAGGAGAGCTCGCACCAGGGGGCCGCCTCCCCGCCTCCGTAGAAGGTGACTTCTTTCGGTGTCAGGTCTAATGGCAGCGACATCTGCCGAGAATAACAAGGCCTCCTATGAAGGGGACGTTGAGTTGAGAGAGAAGAGAGGAAATGACCTGCGGCCGACTGGAGACGAGACAGACAAGTCAAGTGAGATAGAACAGTCAGAACTGTCATTTTCCGTATGTGGACGATTTCCCTATTATGCGTTTCCTAAACAATTCGTAAAAATATATTTGTTCATGAATATGCTCAATGTTATTGTTCTGCAACTGCTAACTGAACTCGTCGCGGCTCAAGCTCCAGAAGCTCAAAGCTTCAATCCTTGGCTGCACAGTGATAAGCGATAAGTAACGAGTGAAACAAATACCAAAGAACTATGTCTTTACGTCACAATTCATTGTTGAAAATACTGTTTAGAAATTACATTATCTGATCGCTCGACATCTTATCCGTGAAATAGGTCGCAAATACTTACTATTCACCGTAAGTGCCGCCCATGCAAGGGCACAAGCAAACAAACGGCAGGATTGCACCTATTTTAAAATACTTCGCACTTACGTTCCTTCGAGATGCACACTATTACCATGCTAACTTAACCTTAAGCATTTTCAGTACCTGCCCTCGTTCTGGCGAGACCGTGGGATTCTTCTGGGGAGGGGAAGGGGCTGAGGAGAGTCGTAGCCCCCGAGCCCCGTCCACGGACACCCATCCTTATCAGGTAATTTATTTCCGAGCTCAGTCAATGTTATTTTACTTGATTTGGGATCAGATCTGTAAATTGTTTTTTTTAGGTTGGAAGTGAAAGAAGGCAGCCAACTGATCGATCTGTCAGACATGGCCGACGACGGATTCACTCTCGTCGAATCTGGTTAGTTTTTTTCTCGTTCTTTTTTAGTATTAGGCTGGATGTTAAGTTTTCAACAGACCGGGCCTGTTTGAGTTCTTTTTGATATCTCGAAAGTAAACAACCGCGGTGAATTGAAATATGTGTTGTCGGAATCGTCTGTCTTCCAACATCTATCATTGTCAGGCATATTTTGGCTACCCTCCTTATAGAGGACACTGAGATAGAACATAAAGAAGCCCTCGAACTCGAATCTCACCGCGTCTGGAAATTTATTTTTAATTCTGCGAAATTGAGCTGAAGCTGGCCAATTAACTATGTTGTCAGATAGAGCAATGGTAGACGAATAATGTGCGTGGGGAAAGACGTTTCACAAAACTTTAACATGCACTGTCTGATTTTTCTCGCCAATGATCATTGTGCGGAGTCCTTCTGGATGAATACTTATCCCTGTCTCACGCATGGACTCTGAGATGGGCTTACCGCTAGGCAGGAAATAGTTGATTTTCGGGGCCCTCATGCTTGGATATAAAATTTGAAACTATGCCTCCCTGTTTTGAAGGCGATTAAAATGTAATGTTTTAGCAATTTGTCTCTCATATCCCACACAACATTGATTAGGGCACATCAATTGTACTGTTGTCAGCTCATGGGTCTTCTATACCAGGGATGCCCGCAACAGCTGGTATCCCTTGGGAGATACAGGAGAGAACGACCTGTTGAAAATTTAACATCCAACCTAATACATAAATACATAGTAGACTCATTCTCTTTGATGTAGGCAAAGACCGCGCCCGTAGCGAGCCAGTAGATGGAAAGACCTCAAAGATCTCCCCTGCATCTTCGTCGTCCGGTTTGCAGTCTACGAAAAATAAGGTTCCATTTTAACTTGCTCTCCTGTTCTTGCTGCCGTTGTACTCCCGACAAACGTTTGGATGATGTTTGTGAGGAGATTAATCGTTCAGTATCCTTAAAATGATGGCTAACTGTTAATCCATATTCAGCCAGTACGCACTCACCGAGGGACACGAACATACTCGGAGGTCGTTGTGGAAACTCTGGACAGGTCGGAGGGAGAGGGATCAATTGGGTCCATTGCGTCCTCCTCTTCACCTCGTTACGATTGTAAGTCATTAATTTACACACATTTTTGTGAATACTATAGTTACGGTTGCAAGATCATCAGCACGAATTATTTCGTTTCTGATTTTATCTGTTTTAAAATTCGATCTTCCTCCTCACTACGGTAAAAATTAACCGCAGTATCATGTAAAAAGATCAATGAAATAAACCTTGAGTAACTAAGCACACGAGGAATTTTTCTGGTTTCGAATACACGAATTCAACGGATTTGCTTTATTAAATTTGACAAGCGTCTCAAATTTATCACGAGCGCCTCAAATTTATCACGAGTGACTCAAATTTATCACGAGCGACTCAAATTTATCACGAGCGCC